>JAODAL010032287.1:0-47156 GCA_025379985.1 Phyllomedusa bahiana
GTCACAAGACCCCTTATGCAGCTCTTTGTTTACATTACATTAGAAACTTAGCAGAAAAGGCCCCTGACGTGTTGGGGGTTTTTCTTGCTGCATGCTAAATTTTGTATGTTTATTATTTAAATTAAAAATTTTTGAGCCGCCCCCTTGGTTTCCCTCACTCCCCCTCCCTTTTCCCCTGCAGTTTCATGATCAGGTGATTTTTTGACATTTTTTGTTTGGGGTGAAAAGGAGAGGAGGAATCTTTTTTCCAGCAAACCCCTTTTAAGGAAATAATAAAAACGGGAAATACAACTTGGCTTTACTTGGGGGGTTGGGGTTCCCAGTTCCTATAGTTTATAAACCCGGGTGGAAAAAAAACAAGTTTTTTTTAAAAAAAAAAAAAAAAAAAATCGGTTTTTTTTTGTTTTTAAAATCGGGATTTTTTTTCAAAAAAATGGCTTTTTAAAAAAAAATTTTTTTTCCCAAACCCAAAAGGTTTCCCATGAGTAAAGTGGGGTTTTTTAACCCCAGTAAAATAAAGGCTGAAAATGTGTAAAATTCCCCAAAATGCCAAAGTTTTCCCAAGGTTTTGTAGGATTAGTGGCATTTTCCTTTTAAAATTATCCAGACGCCCCGTTTAAAAATTAAAGCGTTCCCAAAATGATTTAAACTGCAGGGGCCCCACCTTTTTTCCCAAGCAAAAATTTTTACAACATAAACAGATTTGAAAAAAAACCCTTTAACCCCTTTTGTTCTAAAAAACCCAAAATGAAAAACAGAATAAACCCCTTCGGGTTGCCAACCCAAAGGAATTTAAAAAAAATTGTTTCTGATTGTTTGGGGGAATAGATTGCAAACACAAAAAAAAGGAAAAAATCTAAGTGTAAAGGGAGGGGAAGGGAAAGCAGACAAGAAAATAAAAGTGAAATTTTGAGCACAATATGCAGCATAGCCACGGGCAGAAAAGGGTCGGATCTGTTTGTGTTCCCGTTTCTGGGGTTTTAAAATTCTTTCTTTCCTTATAATGGAGGGGCCCGTAAAAGGACCAGTTTGGGAAAAATTTTAATAAAAGGGCCCCCTTCCCCACCTATCGGAAAGGGCAGGCAGGGCGTGCAAAATGAAACGATCAAAAAAAGATGCAAGCCTGGTGGGCGAAAAATGGGCAACATCATGAAAGTGCGGTGGAGGGAAAGATGCCCAAAAGAAAATTTTGGGAACAGGGGGGATCTTCGGGGTTGGTAAAAAATTTTTTTTGAACCCCTATTTCAAAAGACTGAAACGGTCATGTGGAGGAAAAATTTTATTTTTTATTATTACTGCATGTTCTGTCATTTGGTACAGTTATGTGAGAAAAAACAAAATTTTTCCCTTTTGGGGGGGCAGTGATGTGTTGTGTAAAAATAAGCAGAAATTGAAATAAACAATAAAAAAAACCCGCTTTTGACTTTTTTTGTTTGGGGGAAATTTTCCATGGATTTTTGGGAAAAATACCCCTCCAAGATCACCATCACCCTGTTTCATTTTTAGAGTTATCCATCCAGGAAAGTGCTTCATTACCCGGCACATCATCTTTCCAGACACCCCCCGGCCCCCATTTCCCATCCCCCAAAAGGAAAAAAAACCCTTTCCCTCCGGAACCACCATAGTAGGTTTGTGAAAAGAACTAGCAGATTAGAAAACAGTTGTTGAAAAAAAAATTTGGGCCAGTTTTTTTATGCAACAAAACTCTTTTTTCCGTCGCTAAAAAAAACCCCACATTTCTTTTAATATGGTTCAGTCACTGGGACCGGAAACAGCCCACCCCAGCAGAGTTTTAAAGTTGCGGGGAAACTGCTGGGATCAATTTGTATGAAAGGAAAAATGGGAAAATTTTCCAAGTTTGGGAGGGAAAAATTTGTTAAAAAAAAGTATTAAATGGGTGGAGTAATGTCAAAAAAGGGATCCTATTGTATGGGTTTGTATAAAAAACAGAAGAAGGAAAAAGTTTTCCCTTTGCCCCAACAACTGATACTTTCGGGAAAATTTCCCACCACACAGAAACAAACAAAGAAGTGGCAGTAAAAGTTTATAAGGGAACATGGGAAAAAAAATTTAAATTGTCTATTCCCCGCATTTGGTCCCCTGAAAAACCTGAAAAACGTATCCAAGATGAAAAGGTTTTAGAAGAGCGGGAGGGAATAAAAAGCTGCTAATAAATAGGGTTTGCAGTGCCTCATTTGCTCACCTCTTACCCAAAGACTCAAGTGTTCCAGAAAAAAAGGCTAATGTTTTTTGAAATTGCCCAAATAATTCCCAATAAACATTTTGCTGCAGCAGCTCTGAAAGGATGGGTGGAACCCAAACTAAGCTCCCCCAAAGGGGATGGAATCTGTGGTGGATGTTTTGGCAGTAATCAAAAAAATGGCCCATTCTGATTTTCAATTTGTGAAGGAAAAACGAGAAAAATAGATGGGCACTGTCACGGCCAAAAAACCTCAACATTTTTAAAAGAAATTTTTTTGAACATATGGTGAGCTTTTCCCGAAACCCCTCTCCCCAAGCTTTAAACAAAAAACAGAAAAAAAGCTTTTTATTGCGGAAACTGTTGAAATTTTGGGAAAGGGAAATGAGTGAAAATTAAAAAACAGAACTAACATGGGGCAAAAAAAAAATTAAAGCGTAAACAAACGAAATTGGGGGAACAAGCACTGACTCCCCTCAATTTTTTTGGGAAAATTGTCCTAACCAATATCAGGGTCAAAAACCCAAGTGCTGAGGGGAAAAGGAAAATTTGCCCATGAATGGGGTATCCAGGGAATCATCCCTCTTTAAAGCCAACTTTTAATAAACTTCAGAGCAAAAGGGGGCCATTAAAAAAAAATGTTTTTTTTTTTGGGAAAATATTTTAAGGGAAAGGGCACACCCAAAAAAAATGGAAAATCACTTAAGCCTTTGGGTTTAGAGATGTTCAATAATGATTTTACTTTAACAGCAGTACTTCATCTTTCAGGGTTGAAAGAATAATTTTCCCGTCCTTTTGGCTCATTCCCCCCCCTTTCTAAATTGAGAAAACGGTTTGGGGCCCAATAAAGGAGGAAAGTTTTTTTCTTTTCCTAAATTTGAAAAAGGAAAAAAAAAGAAGAAGCTGATGATTTAAGAGGACGACAAGTGACTACAGAGGACCGCAGGACAGTAGTATTTAAGTTTTTCCCTTGTCGGCTGGGGGACAGTCTAAGTTTTTTTAAAAAAAAATATAAAATTTTTGTTTCCCAAAATTTGTTAACAAAAATGGATGTTTGTTTAAAACAAATAACCCTTTTTGCTGTTAAAAGTTGGGTTTTTGTTTCAGTTTTAAAAAATCTAATTTTAAAATTTTTAATTAAAGGGCAGGAAATTTTAATTTTTCCTCCTTAAAATCAACAGAAAAAGTTTGGTTTTCCAAATATGAATGATTAAAAACCTAAAAACGGGGAGAAAAAAGTAAAATTTAAAAAAAAAATGAAATTTGAAAACTTCATCTATTGCATGTTAAAATTTGCAAAAATTGGTTTTGGGAGAAAAATTTGATTTAAATCAAGATTTAAAACAAACCTTATTTACAAATATTTTAAAATTTTTATTTAAATCAGTTTAAATTTTAAAACAATCCACCCTGATACCCAAACCCCAAAATTTAAAAATAATTTTGGGGCGTTTTGTAAAAATGGGGAAAACCCCAAAAATTCGGGTGATTTGGAAATTCCCTTTTAACCCCTGTTTTATTACAATGGAACCCTTTGAAAAATTTTTGGGGGTTAAAGGGTTAATAGCTTTCAATTTTATTTAAAAAAATGTATTTAGAATTAAGGGGGGGGCCAACCCCCACCAAAAAAAAAATTGGGACCTAAAAAGTTGGGATGAGGGTTTGACAAGAAATGTAAAACCATTCTTTTTTTTTTTCCCTTCGGGTCTGAAAAGGGGGGAAAGGAAGAAAACCGGGGGAAAGGAGTTTTATTAGGGAAATTTGGGGTAGAATTTTTCCTTTTGGGTTTAAAAGGGTCTGGGACTGCAGGCAGGATAGTTCCCCACGGGACCCCTCTTCGGAAGCCATGCTTTTGTGAGGGGATGATTATGGGGGTTTAGCATGGTTTGCTGAAATATGAAAGGGCCCTTCCCCTAAAAGGTGGAGAAATATGTTCTAAAACCCATATACTTTTTCAGCAAGACAGTCCCTTTGGGGGTGTGAAAGTTCCCCATGAAAATAGGACAAATTCAACCCCCATACCATCAAAAATACAGGCCTGTGCACTGATTGAAAGATGGAGGGGTCCCCTTTTCCCTTAAAAAATCCGTAGGACACGGCGTCGTTGGTTTCCAGAAAGAATTTCACATTTTGAGTCATCTCACCACAGAACAGTTTCCATTTTGCTCCAGTCCGTTTGAAATAAGCTTTGCTCCAGAGACGGCAGTGTTTCTGGATGTGTTGATAAATGGCTTCTTATTTTAGTTTCTGGAAGTATTCTTGATCAGTGATTTGTATGACCGATTTTCCCTTTTTTTTAAAATTGTAGTGCTCCCCAAAAGGGCCCATAGATCATGAGAATCTAGTGTTGACCATCAACCTTGTACACATGGGTTTCTACAGATTCTCTGAATCTTTTGATGATATTGACTGATATGTACGAAAGATGATAGGATATTCAGAGTCTTTGCAATTTGACGTTCAGGAACATTTTTCAAAAAATAGTTTCACAATTTTTAAATGCAGTTTCTCACGGATAGGTGAACCTCTGACCATCTTTGCTTCCGAGACTCTGCTTCTCTAAGTTTCTTTTTTTTTAAACTCCACTATGTGCTTATTTGATTGGTTAGGGGAAAGACCACTTTTACAAAAACACACCACTGTTGTTTTCCCCCCAAATGTTGGTTTTAAAACTAAAATGCTTTTTTTGCTGTTGATTCCAATTAAATTTGATCCCGACCCTTAATGTGCCAGAAGGAGTTAGCCGGGGAGGATCTTGATTTATCTTTTTTATGTTGTTTATGGGACACATTTTGAAATAGTTTTAAAATACTTGGAGCTGAGCATGGGGAAACCTAACAATTACATATAGATCTTACAGAAGGGTAAAAGTGCTGAAGAATGCAGGCTACAGAAATTATTTGTTATGTAGATATACTTGACAGCTTATTCTGAAACCCCCAAATTTTTTGGAAGTAAGAATTTACTTTGAAAAATTTTATGGTAATATTAGTTCCCAGCACTCTATAAATCTGTGTAAATAAATCAGCCCTTATGTTGTATACTTTGGAATTTTTTAGTAGTGGGTTTTTTTTTACAAATGTTGAACGCAAAATGTCCCTTTTCTCTTCAATAGCTGTCCTCTAAACAAACTGCTTTCCCTTCCTTCTCTAACCTCCTCTTATTAGGAGGGTCCCTTTAGCCATTAGACAATCAAATTTTGGTCCCGCCCAAAATTTAAACCCTTTAGGCCCCTTTTGGGGCTTTAAAAAAAGAAACCCGACAACCCTGTATTTGGTCTTTTAATTTTAGGCTTTAAAGGGGTTTTCCCCTACAAGGATTGCCCTTTTTTGTTAAAGGGTCTTGCAAAAATAAGTCAATTTGAATAGTGTCTGTAACAGGTTACCCATTCCCGGAACCCCTTTTATGGGCTGCCTCAGCTTCAGGTCCTTTTAAATACAGGGCCTGTTTGATCTATCCGGGTAGGTGCCAGCACTGGTTGCTGTAGCCCACAGGACCGGCTTTCTGGGAGCCGTGGAAACCCCTAAACCCCGCCCCCGAATTCAAAAGTGAAACAAGAAAAAAAGGAAAATTTTAAGATGAATCAAAGTAGTGAGAAACCCCTTTGAGCTTTTTAAATTTTCCCCAGTATTCAAACCAAATTTTTGTTTTTTTGTCCTTTTCCCTTTTCTTTTTAATTGATCAAAATAAACTGTCACCTAAATTTTTGAAAGCCTTCTCGTTTTGTAGCTTTTCCCCCACACCTGCCTAATGCATTGGACGTTTAATTTTACTTTGGAGTATAATTTATTTTTAAAAAAAGAATTTTCCCCATCCTTTTTATCCCAAGCATGCAGTACAGTGTTTATTACTACCGTTTCACAGGTTTTTTTAATCATGAGCTTTCATGTTTCAGGGAATATATTTGGGGGGCATTTCACATAATTGGTCCCTTGATTTGACTTTGGCAAGTGAGGTTTTCAGATGGGGTTCTGTATTAAAAAAACCCGTGTCTTTACCCTGGGGGTGCCTAAAAGCTGTTGTACGTGGTGGGGGACATTGGACCTTTCAGCCTCCCCTTTAAATATAATGGGCTGAAAAAGGGAAAGGATTATTTAGAAATGAATACATTATTCTTTATGCAAGTTCCTTAACAAATCTAATTGATTCAGCAAAGGTCAAATTTGCTTTTAACCTCTTAGGACCGGTTTTTTCCCGTTTTTTTGTTTTCCCCCCTTTTCCCCCAACTTTAGAAGAATGAGGGTTTGTTTTTTGTGGGGACAAGACTTTTTTTTAAATGTACCCTTACCATACACGGGGAAAACCCAGAAAAAATATTTGGGGGGATGGAATTGGGGAAAATTCCAAATAAAGCATTTTTTTTTTTTTTTAATTTGGCTTTTCACTATATGGTATAACAACATTTTGGGGGGCCCTTTTGTTTGGAAAACTGGGCTGGCCGTAAGACTATCTTTTTTTGCCCCTTTTTTTTTTTCTGAGCACTATAGGAGATGGGAAAAATGGGGCTTGATTTGTTGGGTATGGGCCCAAAAATGACCGTCTTAATGCTATCACAAGGATTTGGGAAGGGGCCGAGGAGCCCCAAAGGCCCACCCCCTTTTTGGATTTTTAACAAAATCCCCAATTTTTCTTTTTTACCCCCGGTTTGAGGAAAGGGAAAGGGGGGAAAAGGCAATACAATCTAAAGCCTTCGTTCGGTCTTCGTCAAAAGGGGAGATCTTTTCCCCTTTTTGAGTTTACTGTAGACAGCTTTTATAAATTTGACCCAAAAATTTTTTGAGGATATTCAATTTCAGTGATGCCGAATGTATAGAATTGTACTGCTTCTTAATAAAAAATTTTTTAAAAACTTTTTGTTTTTTCAAATTTTCTTTTTAACTCTATTTTTGAGGGGCAAAAAGCTTTTTATTTTTCCACCCTATACCTTTAAAATGGTAAATTTTTTTTTAGGGTGGGGGTGTAGTTTTTGTTTTTTGGGACTTGTTTGAAGTGCCCTGCAACTTTTTGATCCCTTTTTTTTTCCCCTTTTTTTTTAGAAGCAAAAAAAGAACAAAAAAAAAAATTTTTTTTTGGTCGGTATTTTTTTTTTTTTATTTTAAATTAAGGGTTTTTTATTTTTTTATTTTTATTGATAAAAAGGGGGAAAGGGGTTTTTTTTAAAAAAATTTTTTTTTACTTTTTTATACATTTTGAATTTTTATTTTGCAGTCATTTTAACCCCCCTTGAGGACTAGGCATTTCATTGATCTCCTACTATATTCTGCCTATGGCATAGGGTACAAACATGGCAGGCCTGGAGGCTTTCATTAGGCTACCAGCTACCATTGAAATAAAAAGTATTGATGTTTTTTGTTGCAGTGGGCAAATTTGGGATGGAAGGGGGCGCCAAACCCTTCCTTGTTGTTTATATGCCCAAATGCATCAATTAATTTGTTAAATAGTTGGTTTTTAAGGGTTTTTTCCCCACCCGGCTCCTTACAACAGTTGTCGGCTGTAATTTATACACGTGAAATTTTCCCTTTTCCCCGCGAGTGATGTAAAGGACTTTTCTTGGTGTGGGGGGGTTTAAAATTAAAAAGTTTTTTCTTGGGGGGAAAGGGTCCAAAGGGTATTGCTACTGTGATAGATACAGGGGCGGGTTTGTTCCCTAAAAAACGGGATGGGTATAAAAGGGCAGCGTCTGGCGGCTCCAAGAGCATGGGAGTCTCATTCTAATCTATGCACTAACCTCCTGATCGCCCGCCTCAATTTTTCAATCTCTCACTAAATTAGTAAAGGGAGAAAATTTTTATTTTTGAGAGTAAGCTGACGGAAATTTTTAAAGAAATGTTGCAATTTTTTTTTCTGCAATGTAATGAAAAAGAAAAATTGGGTTATGGCTGTTTTTTTTTTAAAGGGACCCAAAAAATTTGTTTATTTTTGGGTAAAAATTTAAAAATTATTTCTGTTTAAAAGGTTATTTAGGAAATGCAAGTTTTACCCCCGGGGCCCTTTTAAATTTTGTAAGGACATCCCGGTTTGGGGTACCCCAAAATAGAAATAGTGAACCAAAGTGTGCAGTTTTTTTTTTTTAAGTGAGTTTTATTGTGCAATATGCATATGTAAAAAGTCAATCCAGGTAGTCCCCGGGTTACGAACGGGGTTTGGGGCTGTAAAGGGGGTTTTTTTTTCACTTGAATTTTTTTGTAAGTAGGAAAAAGGTATTTTTATTAAAAGTAACTCCAGACCCAAAAAGGGTTTTTTTTTTAGTTTTTGGGTAGTAGTGGAAAAAGTGAAAAAATCCAAAAAAGGGTACCTTTTTTGAAGCTGAGAATTTTTTTATGGAAACCTTTTAAGGGGTACTTTGCTCTCTTCTTCAGACATGATGTTAAAGCAAGAAAATGAAAATTCACAGATTTTTATACACCCGGGGCCTTTTTAAAAAGGGCCCTTTGTTTTTTAAAAAAAAGGGCAAGTAACTCCGTTAGCCTCTTAAAAAGGGTTTTTCCCATTTCTTCACTTTCCCCTACTTTTTTATGACTAACACAGTTTCAACCTATGCAAATTAGTTTTGGATCGTGCAGGGAAGGATTTTTACATTTGTTTTGATGTTTGTGCCCCTGTTAAAAAGATTTCACCTAATGTGCTGCTGTGGCATGCTGGAACTTGTCATTCTACAGCTCCTATCTGCTGTGGAATATGGAACTACAAGTGCCAGCATTTCACCTAAGTCTCTGTTTGTAACTAGGGGACAGATGTAAGTCAGAACGGTGTAAGTCGGGGACTGGCTGTATAGTAAATGTCCACAGTTGCTGGTTTTGCATTTGATCCACGGCATTTCTGCTAAATTTTCATTGCAGATTTGTTGCAGATTTTGATTATTCCATCTGCGTCAAATTTGCGACATATCTGCAATATTGGCATGCTGCAGATTTTAAACCCACGTCATTTATCACTTACTCTGTTTTCAACGCAAGTTTTTACCACATGTGATTAAAATTTCATCCACTTTGCTGTCTAGTGTAAACACTGCAGATTTCCTGCATGGAAATTCTGTAAAGATCATTTGCAGCAAATCTGCCACAAGTGGCCATACGCTTAGAATTCGTGTACACAACGGATTTGAATGAGGGATTTAAATCCGTGTTGGAGTCCTCAACAAAATCCGCTTGTATGGCCAGTCTGTGCTCTCTCGTTCACACAGTGAACTACAGCGTGGATTTTCCACAACATACATTTCCATGGTGTGGGGGGGGGAAAAAAGAATGAACATGTTTATTCTTTTAGGCAGATCCTCGTCGGAACCCACTCTAGGAGTGTCTTGGGTTAACCTCATTGAAATGAGGCTAACCTGTGTCCAGATGAGAGGCCAATACCACCTCTCAAGTAAAAATCCTTTGCCGAAATCCAAGGTATTGCCTCAGGTTTCTCCCAAGGATTATACGTTGGATTTTCCTGAACCCAGTTGTACTGTTAAAATTCATAAAACAAAAGCTATGAGGTTAAATCTTGCCCATGTGATCCCATACAACCATAAAGGGGTTGTCACACTACAGACATTGATAAAAGAAACAAAGAGTAAAAAAAATGGACAAGGGCTTCCTAGTGCAATATAATATAAACTTTTGTGCAGTTGAATTATTTAGTAAATTTAATAAATCAAATTGCTCACCTTTTGGGGGTTGTGCATCAGGCCGGCACAACTCACCCCTGGCTCATCAGTAATCAGATTCAAACTTTAGACCACTGCTGATTCCTTCACGTTTCCCGTTCCACATGGAATGGGTAAAAATCATACAAAAACAGAGTAGGATTCACTGTAGTAATCCAATGATCTGATCAGGTACCAGTGATCAGATCAACGTTATTGGGAAATAAAGTGCTGGTGTCATAAAAAAAAAATTACTCTATTTGTTGAACAGCACGTTTTCGTGTATAACACTTTGTCAGGAACCTGACGAAGTGTTGTACAGGAAATGCTTTGTTCAACAAATAAAGGAGTACATTTTTTTAGGAGGCCAGTGCTTCATTTCCCAATCACGTTGATCTGATCACCGATACCTGATCAGATCATTGGATTACTACGATGAATTCTACTCTGTTTTTGTACAGACATTGATGGCATATCACTAAGACATGCCATCAATACCTGGTAGGTGCAGTTCTTCCCACTGGGACCTGCTTGTATCTCCGAAACGAGCCCCGAACCCTGTCTGTTCTGAATGGAGACCAAGTCGGGACTCTCCCATAGACTTGAGTGGAAGTTCTGGGTCTAGCCAAGCATCCTAGCAATATGCCATTAATGTCCCCCTTTATTGCCTGACATTTCCTTTTCACATTTCGAAGAAACAGATGGCCATACACAAACTCGCTATCTACCAATAGTGATCTCTACTGACCATCGCTATAAAGAGATGAGCCAAGAAAAGTCACAGAAAAACCAAGTGGCACTCCATGCTTGGTCCTTGTTTCTCACAGTGACATTGTTCCTGTACACTTAACATCGGGTAAAAGTCAGCCCGTAACTATGAACAATGATATATATACTAGTGTATCTCAAAGAATTAGAATATCACTGGAAAGAGAATTGATATTAATAATTTAAGTCAAATAGAGAGACGCATATATTGTATAGACTCATTACAGTATGATTTACAAGGTTTAATATAATACATTTGTGAGTCCTATAACAAATAAAAAGATAGTCCTGGAGAATCCCTTTAATTTTAAATTATTCTAATTTTTTTGAGATGCACTAGTAGTAGTTATAAACTTGAAGGAAAAGGCATTTCATGGACTTATCTTTATTGGTGATTTCATGGTTTCTAGTGGAATGCAAATTGTAGTCAAATATTCTTTTTGAGCGCTGTTATGCTAAATATGTACTTGTTGCTCTTTCCATTTAACTCCTACACGCACATCTGTCTTGCATCTGTCACCAGTCTCATCTCTGATTTATCTGTGGCATCTGTTTCAATTGGGGCTCCTATGAATATGTTAACATAGTAGTTCTTGCAGGAAGTGAATATGTTGACACGTCCTTTCTTTATACTATAGGGAATTTTTTACACCGAAAAATATGCAAAAAAAAAAAAGCTGTTCCAAAAACCTATAAAAGTACTGTATATTTAGATGCGTCAACTTAGAGGAGTTTTTCTACTTAAATTTTTGTGTTCTAAAACAGAACTTGCTATGATTGAGATAAGACCACCTCTACATCATCATCTTCTGAGCAGCTGTAGACAAGCATAGGGAGAGAGACACATCAAGGAGAATATAATGTATGCAATATGGAGAATATAGCGAACTGGGTCATCCATTTTAAGTCCAGAGCCTGGCCTAAATATTCTGCAGACATGCCCTCTTTTTGGACCCTACATAGGTCACTGACCTCCCTTCAAATGTTCACATTCCTCTAGTCTGGATGGGATATAACACAACTAAATTGAATAATTTATTCACTGCTTTCAAAATCTATATCATTAAAAAAAAAGTTTTTTCTTTGATTTTGGACACAAATGCAAAACCTGTACTGTACCACTTAGAAAGAAACAAACTCTAACCAGGACGATTACTTAGGACCATTACATAGCCTGCTTCTTTTACCATATAATACGACAATTTGATGACGGATGATATAAATTAACATATACAAATATATATATATATATATATATATATATATATATATATATATATATATATATATAATCAGAAACAGATCTACTTCATTTTACATTCAATGGCTTTGAATAAGATTGGACCTCTTTATCTAGACTATGACACTATTTGTCAAATGAATCCTATTCAGAGGTTTTGTCCTATGTCAATTCTGGCTACCATTATGCATGTGTCGTATGAAGGAATATAAGACATTAAAGAGTTTGTTTTTGAGTAGGATGTCCTGCTTGAAAAAGTAGAAGTCCCTCTTTGTTTTAGTAGGGAGCAGCTAAATTAACTGGCAGAGGACTCAGCACCTCCATGCATTATACATACAGCCCATGGATTTCACAGCTTAATTTCCATAGTGGTGGAGCTGAAGGAGAGTTAAACACTTGTTATCTAGTTTTTCCACAGTAGCCCCAAAAAATATTGCTGTTACATACTTGTTATGGTGCCCCCTTATGTTCTTTTGATACCAGAATGTTCACCTAATGTCTCCAGTATTCCACCACTCCATATAAATTGCTGTTCTCAGATTGCATGGATCCCCATTCCACCAGTGCACCAATTCTAGCAAATACCAAAGACCAGCTACTTCAGCAAATCCAATCAGAACTACTTTATTACTCCAAAACTTTTAAAAACCTCATCTAGTGGCATAAGCGCCAAAAACAACAAACTCTTACTCATCTCAAACGTGAACTCCATCCTTACTCAGTGTGATCACATTCATGCGTAAGGATTGAGGTCTTACCCAAAATGTGTAAGCAGGTCTCTGGCATGTACCACCCTAGGAGTTTTTTTTGTTTTGTTTTTGTTTTTTTAAAGTTTTGGAGTAATGAAGTAGTTCTTACTTGACTGGATTTACACAAACATGCCGTTCATAGAATCTGATGAAATTACCAGAACTGTAGCAGAAATATGTCTGCTGCCCAACATGGAAGAGGATCTGGACAATGGGTGTGAGCTGGTGGGAGCTCCAGCACTGGACATATCAGGTGGTTCTGAGAGGCAATCAAACACCCGGGGGCACCATAACAAGTATGTAACAGAAATAGCTAAACAAAAAAAATAAGAATTCCTGCTAAAATATTCCTATTACTGCATTATTTCACAGAAAAATGTAATCTAACAGAAGATTTACCAGGTGGCTGTGGTAAATCCATTGGTTGTATTTGATTTGGTGTAGGGCTATGCAGAATAGAGTCTAAGTGGTCACCTGGACTTCTCTGCAGGAAACTTCCAGGTTGCCTCCTACAGCACTTTGCCATAGCAACAACTTATATGGTTAGTACAGATAAAAAAAAGTCCTACGTCCATCAAATTCAACAAAGGGTGGGGAAAGATGCAGATGAAGGGAGGGGGATAGGGAATTTTTAAGCTTAAACGGATGTTACCTTTTGCCATAGACAGAAGACTTGTTAATTCAGTCAGATGGTCAGAGGAGGCAAAGTTCAGTCATTATTGGTAACTAGCAGAAGGCCAGGGCAGGCAGCGGATATAAAGGACAGTCTGGAAACGAGCCAGATTGGAACCAAACTATCACTGTTAGATAATACCTTTGCAGTTTTCTTACCCTAGAGCAGGGGTGTCAGACTAGTTTTCACCGGGGGCCACATCAGCCTCACGGCGTACCTTAAAGGGCCGACATAATTTTAGAACTACTTGTAGGTAGATAAGTGGCTATAAAGCCCCCTGTAGATGACAGTTATATCTTCCCATGTAGGTAGATAGGTATTTTTGCCCCCTGTAGCCAGATAGTAATATGCCCTCTGCAGCCAGGTAATATGCCCCATATAGAAAGGGCGATGCCCCACATGACCCCCGGTAGCCAGGCAGATGCCCCATAGTCCCCTCGGTAGCCAGGCAGATGCCCCATAGTCCCCCAGTAGCCAGGCAGATGCCCCATAGTCCCCCAGTAGCCAGGCAGATGCCCCATAGTCCCCAGTAGCCAGGCAGATGCCCCCATAGTCCCCCAGTAGCCAGGCAGATGCCCCCATAGTCCCCCAGTAGCCAGGCAGATGCCCCCATAGTCCCCAGTAGCCAGGCAGATGCCCCCATAGTCCCCCAGTAGCCAGGCAGATGCCCCCATAGTCCCACAGTAGCCCGGCAGATGCCCCAGTAGCCACACAGATGCCCCATGGTCCCCAGTAGCCAGGCAGATGCCCCAGTAGCCCCCTCAGTAGCCAGGCAGATGCCCCAGTAGCCAGGCAGATGCCCCAGTAGCCCCCTCAGTAGCCAGGCAGATGCCCCCTAATGATTATAAAATTAAAAAACAGCTACTTACCTCGTGTCCGTGCAGCGCGGTCCGGTTCTGGAGCTGTGTATGGTGTAGGCAGCGTGACGTCACACCGCTTACGCCCGCACGCAGCTCCCAGAGATCTCCTCGGCGGCAGAGGCTGCCGGCCTAGGAGACCCAGCGTCACAGGGGGCGTGAGCAAAGCGGCGCGTCACGCTCCCTGCGACACCCTATGTACAGCGCTCACCGAGCGTTCTACATACAAAGGGAGAAGGTGGGAGGGAAACGATCCCTCCGCCTTCTCCCTGTACTAGCTGACTGACTCCGCACGGCTGTGGTAAAACAGCCGTGCGGAGTCAGGGAGATCGCGGGCCGGAAAACACAAGGCCGCGGGCCGGATGTGGCCCGCGGGCCTTGTTTGACACCTGTGGGCTAAACCATTATATAGTAAAACTTTTAGAAGTTGTATAATAACATCTGTTAATCACCATCTATAATGTACCCTTAGGGTCCATCTACACAATGAGCATTTCCATCGGATTCAGGTTTTAAAAAAACATAAAAGTCTGACTGTAAACCATCCCAATAGACCTCAATTGAAAATCTGAGTTGTAGTCCACACGAGTCAGATTTTCTTGAGGTTGAATTTCCAAACCACTGTGTTTTCAAAAACATAACATGTTCATTCTTCCGCCATACTCCAGGTCAAAAAAACGCATCCCAAACATTTCTATGTCAGATCCGCGTCCAAAACCCCATAGAGATGAATGGGACTCGTTTTCTGATTGTAAACTCCGCAAAAAAAAGCCTAAAATGCACACTGGAAACTACATAGAACTCATAGGACAACATGATTTTAGGATTGAAAAGCCAAAGCGTGTTTTGTCACTTGTCATGCGGACCTACCCTTATGGCCTTAAGATTTTCTGCCAGTTTTTGTGCATAAGACAGTGAGTTTATCATGACAAGTTCTCCTTTAATTTTGAACAGAATTCAAAAACGGTCTGGATGCATTTCTAGAGCTTAATAATATAACAAGTTATAGTTACTTGGACTCTGGAGGAGGGTCGTTGATCCAGGGATTTATTCTGATTACCTGATTGAAGTTGGGAAGGAATTTTTTCCCTAAAATAAGGACAATTGGCTTCTACCTCATGTTTTTTTTTTCCTTCCTCTGGATCAACACTTTAGCACAATATACTGAGCTGGGTGGACGTCTGTCTTTTATTGGCCTTATAAACTAACTAGGTGACTTCCACCTAGTATCATAAGGCACTGTTGCCTTTATGTGCATCCATACTGAGTAATCGACTGTTAGGCCCGGTTCACATGTTGCCGTTTTGTTGTCTGTTCTAACTGCATCATCAATGTAGGCAATTAAACATGCATTTTCTAAAAACCACATGATAGTCTATAGAGCACAGATTTTACCGTCCATTTAAAAATCCAGAGGGATATGCAACTTGTATATTCCGCAGGATTCCACTTGGTTTTGCCTTGAATGTACGAGGCCGACGCCAAATCTGAAAACTGACCACAATTTTAACACAAATATCCGCCAAAAATCAAGCTCCTGCCACGGTCTAGCAATGTCAAAGTGCTGTTGCATTCTGGATGGTATTTTGACATATTCTTTGTGGACCTAGCCTTAGAGCAATATTGATGATGGAGGGGTTTTAACAGGGGAGAATGCTAGGGATGGTTAAAAATGATCACTAAGAAACATCAACAGCACCTGAGCTTTTTTTCCTTTTATAAGACACAGCAGGGAGTGACCTCACCATCCTGACCACTGCAGCTGGGGCAGGGAAAGATGTTTTGCAACCTAGGAAACCTTCTATAAACAAGCAGGAGATAAGAACTACTTTAAAGTATCTCTCAAATGAAGCAAAATCAGAACAGCAATGTATTTGGTAATAGCCGTTATTTACCTTTTGCTTCCATGTTTAAAGCTAATTAGATGTGATTACCCCTTTAACATAAAATCTTGTGGTGATTTCCTATAGATACGTTCTATTCAAGATCTGCCAGTCTTAAGACTTTCTTAATTTTGAAGATCTCGTTCCACCAATAAATAGCACATTTTCACATTCACTCTCCCTCCAGAAAATAGTGATTTGCATGAATGAGCCACAACTATGCAAAGTCACCGTTTGTGACAAGCCTAGTCCCAGGGCTGTATCTTTAAGAAAAGTAACGTGTTTTTTTTCCTGGTCGGCGCACCCCTCTCTAGCCTGCAGCCATGCATAGTAGGAGCACTAGTCCTAGTAGATGTGTCCTGGATGTGACATATCTACAAGAAGACTTCCCTTGTACTGTGCTGCTGCCCGCCAAAGGGGGAAAGTGCAGGACCATGCACTTGATGTGCTTAGGTTTTGGCATTGAGGTGCTGTTGGGGCTTACGTTTAAATAGCACCGTTTGTCATTATCCGAGAAAGGTCTACTACAGCGTAGGTGGTAAAGAAGGCAAAATTAGATTGTCAGAGGGTGGAGGAGTAAGGCCATGTTCACACGGCTTATTCAAGCCGTAATTGCGGGACGGATTTCGCCCGCAGTTACGGTTTGAATAAGAGGCGGGACGGAGGCGCAGCGGGGGAGCTGCCTGCCGGGCCCCATAGACAATGCATTATCTACAGTGCGTACGCGCCGTAAATAATGTGCATGTCACTTTCTCCTCCCCCTCCCCCCCGCGGCGGATTTGCCGAGCGAGGAGGAGCGACGGAATCCACAGTTCTCTATGAGAACTGTGGATTACCGTAATTTTTGGGACGGATTGGAGCCGTACTGCAGCGCAAATATAGCGCGCAGTACGGCTCCAATCCGCGCCCAAATAAGCCTTGTGAACACGGCCTAAGAGTATGTGCACACAGTACAGTTAAGCTGCGGATTTTGTTTGTTACCATCCTCAACACCAAAAGGAAATGTACTTTCCTGTCGCACGCGCCGCGAGAAAGAGGTGACATGACCCGGGAAATATGAAAGTGAATGGGGGCTGGCACAGAGCTGGTCAGCGCGTACTTCTAAAGCAGCAGGCATATAGCGACATGCACAGTCTGTGCCTCTATGCCCCAATGTAAAAAAAAAAAAACAAACATGATCCCATCCTAAGGGTATGTTCATATGGGACATACGATGTGAAAAAGTCCACAAGGTATTACGTACCAGCAACGTGCATAACTTTTTAACTAAAGTCGTTTACATCAAGCAAAAAATGTACAATTTTTTTATTAAGATTATAAGTTTTTCAGCATTTGATTTAGTTAATACTGGTGCTCTGATCCCGTTCTAGATGTTTGCGTTGAATCTTTTATGCTATGTAGAAATATCCTTGGCTAACTAGATTGTTTCCTCCTTATAGGTGAGCAGGAGCCGGCAATCAGCAGCGACTCGGATATATCGCTGATCATGGCAGTAGATGTTGGACTTTCAGATGTGGATCTTTCCACCGACCAGGACTGTGAGGAGGTGAAGTCATGAGCAGGTCGGTTGCTGTGTTCCATAGAGAAGATATAGACGGTGTAAAGCGTCCACGGTCCTGGAGTTTGGACTATTCCGATAAGTAAAAACCACTCATCATCATCATAAGTCTCCAGTGCACTCCATTATGGGATGACCATGAAAAAAGCAATAGCGCCAGATGCCTGCTGTTTCAGCACAGTTGCTCACCCCGCGGGATTTTAAGTTGTGTCGAAATGGGAGCAGTGGCCTCCTCATTTCCTCACATGTGCAAGACGTGAGTCTGCAGGCTTCCCTGATGTGGACAGTAGACCTGGACCTAAACTGAGATCTGTGATGCTGTTTTTAAGAGCGAGAAACTTGACAGACCCCTTTTTTTCTGTTGTTTATCCAGTTTTGTATTCAATCACCAATATCTTGGTCACAGTAGAAAATGTTTTTCTATTTTATTTTTTTTTTAATGTAGAGGCATCTCAGCCAAGTCAACATGAAGAGATTGTTATGGTCATGAATGAATGCCTTGCTCTTATCTGAAGAAAGCGATGATTATCGGATGGGCACCCATCCCAGAAGCACTTAAGAAGAAAATATCTTCAGAGGGTCAGTGCCAGTTACATGTGATCTGGCATTTCTCATGAACTGCAAAAAGAATGTTAGGTACTAAAATTACAATCTGTTGCTCCGAGTCATTAAGGAGGCTCAGACATGTGTGAATTAGGACGCACATTATATTATTGCTCCATCACTTTAGCATCCATATTTTAATGATGTTAGTCGAAGTGTTTGACATTGTGCAAATAGCATTTTTTTAAACAAAAAAAATTCCCTACCTATTTATTGTAGGGAACCAATCCTTTTAACTCTTAATGGAAATGTATGCAGTATTGTGCTTACACTACACTACAGAGTAGCATATGTTTTTTCAAGAATAAATATATATTTTTTCAAAAGAGAATAGAACTATTAGTCGGTGAATTAAAAAACATTGGTAATTAGGTGCTCGATGCGTCAGATCTCATACATGACTTAAATATATCGACCCGGGTTGCTGAAAACTGAATGTATTAACATCAGCTACACTGATCTTTTATCTGTAAGATGGTTTTATTTTATATTCCGGAAACATGGGGTTTCTTCTATCCACAGACAAGTAGTTAAAGGGGTTTTGCCAAGAAGTGAGTTCCTTACCTCTTATCTGCTGAGGAGGGAAAATAAACTCGGCATGCTGAGTCACGAGGGAGAGCGAAGTGGGTGAGCAGGAAGCAGGGAGGGTCTGCAGTGTTCACTCAAATAACTACATTACAACCAGTGGATTCTCTATACAGCAGACAGCCTCATACACTGCACTTTTCTCCCCAGTCTCTCCAAAGCTCTTTCATGTTCCCTATCATCTGATAAGAAGTGCAAACACGCAAGCGCGGCCAGATCAGCTCCGGTCAGTGTCCTGGTCGTGTATAATGTAAACTGTCAGGAAACTAAGGGGGACTGAGCAATGTTGTAGCTCTCAGAGGCTTCACTTTTTGTAATCGCATATATTTAGAAAAGTGATTAAATACCCATTTTGGAGGATCCCACGTCAACATTACATCGTTACGAAGCCCCTTTAATATTTCTTAACAGGAATATTAATCGCTGTAGTAGAATAATTAAAATGGGTTGAAAAACCAAACTGATGTTGTAACGCTGTTTTTATAAAAATTATAGACATGGGTGGTAGTGATCTTGTTGGCACATGGAGAATATCTTGGAATATTTTAGGATTAGTAACGTTTCACTGATGCTGCTGTTTGCTACATATTTTAAATGAAAACTTCTAATGATAGAGGTGCAGCTACCTTCAGTGTATACGGCTGCTGAGAAGGCTGGTGTAAAGTAGCAGGAGTGTTACGATAGGAACAGGAATTATTAGACACTTCGCACTCTTTAACAGACAAGCAACTATGTCATTTCTTTTCTTCTAAGGAGCAGATTTCTGAATCTTTCGAAGGCCCCATTCACATCACGTTTACGGCCTCTGTTCATGGTATCTGTCAGGATACCTATGAAACTTGTATTCCAACAGATACCATGGTCTAGCACCTGTATATATTCAGTGACCAGAACATACATAGTCAAGTTCAGACTACGTTTGCCCTATAGAATCCTACAGCCCCATCACGACCCCACTGCGGCGGTATACCGGCAGATTCCACAAACCTAGGCCTTATGTTCTGAATGGGGCCTAAAATAAGAACTCTGCTACCCATAGCAACCAATCACGGTACAGCTTTCATTTTTCAGCAGCACTATTAGAAATGAAAGCTGTGCTGTGATTGGTTGCTATTGGCGGTGTACAGTTTTACTTTTAGACCTCTTCATTTATACTTGCTCCATACTATCCAGATAAATGGTTTTGTTACCACAGAGGAAGGAGATATTTATTAATCCTAAGTGTAAACTTTGAGGAGAAAGTGTAAAAATGCGCCTGATTTATCATAGTGGCTTATGCTGTATGATAAACCTGCCGCATCTTTAGATACCTCTGTCTTAACTTTTTACCACCTATTAGTTGGCTTAGTTTGTGCCAATAATTGCACCACAATATTGGCACATGCCGCCGTCACTCATTAAGTGATGCCTTTTTGTCATACACAAGGCAGTTATGTCTAAAAACGGTCTAAAACACCTTTCAAATGTAGTGTAAGGCATTTAAAGGGAATGTGTCATCAAAAATGACTTATTGTTTAACCTTTTTATGTTCAACACATTTTTTTAAGCTGTAAAAGCAGTGCAAACAAGGCCTAGTGGCCAAAGTGAAAACTGCAGGACTTAAGAATTATAAAAAAAATATTGAAAGTGATCTGAAAAATTGAAAAAAAAAAAAAAATTACTAAAAAATTTGTTTAACATAAAAATGGGACTTAAACAATGACTCATTTTTTGATGACACATTCCCTTCAAGACAGTATTCTGGTACAATTGCCATAGTGTGGCCCAACATTAATGTGGCCCAATGTTTAAATGGGTTGTATAAGATGGCCTGCTTTTGTGCTCCATAAAATTTGGCTAGATGATGGACAATAATGGCCCGTTTTTGGGGAAAAGCAGACCTCGCACTACAATGGCGTAAGGCACATGTGTCAAACTCAAGGCCTAGGGGCTGAATGTGGCCACCACGTAATTTTAATTGGCCCTCAGTTGCTCAGTCACTGTGAGCAGGGATGGACAGGGTTTGGATGCAGAAGAACCTGCCCTGCACTTTGCCTGGAGGACGCAGCCAGCACTTGGTTGTGGTGGTGTCATCTTCACAGGGGTTGGGAGTCATCTTGTATTCGCACCCCCGCACTGCTCTATTCAGCAACTCATGGATGGTAGCAGAGCTATCACAGCCCTCACCAGGCACCTTAACCACCTGCACAGGCCTTTTGAGGGAAACCGTAATACTCATGTGGCTATTGATGAAAATGGAGTTTGACACCCCTGGTTAGCTTTTTTATTTTATTTTTTTTGCTAAACTAAGCAACCAGCTAGGAAGCAAAAGAGAATATAATCTGGGAAAGGTAATACTATATTACACGACTTCTTCACCAACAAGAGCATTCTAGACTACAGATGATGTGCCACCATATGGCATTTCCTTTCAACTCCGTATCAAATAGTAGACCGTGAATGCCCTGTTTTTCTTTAGTCCAAGATACCCTACTTATATTAAACAACAGTACTCAAATCAACATCTTTACTTTACTTATTCTGCTGGCCCCTTCTTTCTATTCTAATTAGGAACGTTCTAAAATTACCGGTTAGGCCCCATTCACATCATATTTTGGATCCCTGCCTCCAGTGTGTGTATGTATGAATACCATCATCTGAGGAAGCGCCAGTCCGGGGAGAAACGCATTATGTGTTGCATATGATGTTAAGGTCTTACACTCCTTCATCAAATCTTTTAATGGAATAAAGAAGTCTTTATTAAACTTCATCCTCATATGCCACGAGGGCTTCTTTCCTTGAAACGAGCGCCCGGTCCGTTTTAACTTGTGAATACCATCAAAAAGATATTGAAACATAAACCATAGTATAGCCAATAACTTTAATATCCCAGAGTAGTTTACTACGCTTAAACCGACCAAGCATGGTCACAAGTAGACTGCATTTGGTCTGTTAACGCCTATGGCTTATGCCACAAAGTACCACAAGGTACCCAAAACGTGATGGGAATCTGTAGAGCTCATCCACCAACCAGTTAAATGCAAGTCTGGGAAGCTCCAATTAAGTGGGCATGGGTTACTTCTTAATAAAATTAGTAATAGGAAGTTCTGTTGCATTTGACTTTGTGCTGGATGTTTTTAGTCATACGTTTGAAGGATATTGACATGCCGCTTTCATTCTTCTGTCCACTCTATTATATCCTTTTCTTGGCCTAGTTTGATAGTATATACAGTCAGTGAACAATCAATCAGTTATCACCTTTCATCTATTCTGGTTCTAACACTACATTGTCACCTCTCATGACCGAATTAAGTGCTATACCACCAGCACTGTTGATGAGCTGACTTTTGGTGTTCTCTTCTGGCATCAAGCAGGAGAAGATGGTACTGCACATAGTAATGCTTGGAGTGCCCGTTAGCCATGTATGATAGCAGTGTGAGGCATGGAAGGTATCCTGTGCATTAGTCTAAAGTACATTGAATCAAACTTCTGTTTTGTGGTCATGAAGTTAACCCAAATGACTCCTCTGTTGGAACTACTAGATATCACATGATGCTGTAAAGGTTTAGTTTTACCTTACGAAAACCTTACACATGTCAAGATCATACCCTATGGAAACTTTTCCTCTTGTCGGTTATTTTGATGCATTACCTCTAATATTTTATATCCTAAACCAGCCACAATAAAACTCCCTCCTCTTATTTTGCTTGCTTAGGCAGTGGTAGTCAACATAATATGACAAATCCCATCATTTCAATATGTGGGACATGATCACACAGTTGTTATCCCTAAGCCACGATGACAGTGCTGGCACAAGATCCATGCAATCAACAGTAGAAGCCCTTGCATCTGAAAACCTTGTATCTGGTCATTTGACCCCTTAATTTCATAATTAATAGCAACTGCGTCATCCTAGGTGCCTAACAGAGGAGTTTGCTTCCTCCGTCTTTCGCCTCACAATGTGATTGCAAAGTGCTGATGGGTTACCATAGCAACTCTGGGGCCTAACAGAGGTTCCTAGCTCTGGCGCAGGTATAATCTTATTAGGCTCTGCCAAAGGCATGACCTAATAAATTGCTTGTCAAAGTAACAGTGACAAGCAATAATACTTTACGAAGTAGCCTAGAGTATTGAATATGCCATTAATTAACTGCAGCTTCGAATCCTTGATTGAGAAAAAAAGTGAAACAATAGTTTAAAAAAGCCAAAAATAATCCCATTGTTTTATTAAAAAAATTACAAAATACTTTCACAAACACAACTTTTGTACCAAACAGTGCATGACTTTAAAAACAATTTTTTTTTTATAAATTATTTAATAAATGTTTCTCAAAATGGTACCAATACAAATTATAATTCATCTCCCAAAAAGTCCTTATAAAGCTACATCAACAAAAACATAAAAAAGCTAAACAAAAATGTTTTATTGTGCAAATGTATAAAAACTATATAAATTTAGGGTCCTTGTAATTGTAACAACCAGCAGAATAAGGTGAACGTACTGTCCACATTATACCACACAGTGCACTGCATAAAAAGCAGTGATGAAATTGCTTCTTTCCATTCCCTGCTCAAAAAATTATTAAACGTTAATCGACTTAATATGAAAAGAGTAAAATCTAATGCATGCAATTCATTATATTAAGATTCTTTCCTGTATAGTGCCCTAGTACTGCTCTTTAGTATTTGATTTACTTCACATATGTTTTTACATAACATTTTCTGTATGGATTATGCAGTATTCCAAAAACTGCAGCCTATGGAAAACGTTCTTATCGCCACCTCTTGTGGGAAATACATGACACCCTTCCGTAAAATCAACAACAGATTTATCGTGAATGAACACTTCACTTTATCTGGATCAATCAAATCCAAATGGAGCAGATTGGTTCTTGCCTTGTGGGTTTCAGGGCATTAACCAGTGGGGAGGCTGGGCTTAAAATCCTTGTCTCCTTCCCTTCACCCACATTTCCCCACCCTTGGTTGAACTTGATGGACACGTGTCTTTTTTCAACCGTACTATGCAACTAAATCCTACAGAAGGACGTGTTTGCAAAGTACCTGAGCTTCTGTTCAAGGGGTTGTCTCACTACAGACCTTGATGTCACATTACTGGGTGAGACCCGCACCTATCTCCTGAACGAGCCCTGAAACCTCTCCGTTCTGAACGGGGATATGGTCAGGACTCTTCCATAGCCATGAATGGGAGTTTCAAGTTTAGCCAAGTGGCTATGCTCGGCTTAATTTGGAACTCCCATTCATGTCTGAGAGAGAGTCCTGACCACCGGTTTTCAGGGCTCGTTTAGGTGATAAGTCCAGGTCCCACTTCTGGGACCTACACCTATCAGACATTGATTGCATATCCTAGTGATATACCATCATTGTCTGTAGTGAGACAACCCCTTTAAATACAACCCCAAGTGCATATAAAAAAGACACACAAAGAAAACCAGATTCATCAGACCAGGCCACCTTCTCCTATTGCTCCATTTGCCAGTTCTGATGCTATCATGACTACAGAAGGGAGTTGGAGGTTGGAGGTCCGCTACATAGCCATGTGTCTAGCAAACTGCAATGCACTGTCTGACATATTCGATCATAGCCAACATTAATATTTTTTTTAGTACTTTGTTTTACAGTAGTAATTCTGTGAGATCAGGCCAGGTGGGTGTTCCATTGAGTGGTTTTCAGCACCTCAGGTCAGCTTAAAGGGGTTGTCTCATCTCATAATTTCATAGGATGCATGAATGAAATAATGCTGCTTAGCTCTGTCACTTCCTGGTCAAGCTGTCTTTAATTAGCATTTGAGCTCAGTGTATTCTGTTCATCAGTCTAGATTAGCTACATTACCTTCTCTGAGGTCTGGAGAAGCTTCTGAGCTAATGTAAACAGTAGAGTAATTCGTCTTTTGTCTGAAAGATCAGGTAACACACAAGCTCTCTCACTGCTGGCCCTGACCTGTGTGATGACATCACTCCCTGCTATCAGAACAAACAGCGGGGGGGAGACGTAAACAGGTTGGGCACTTGGGGACCCGGAGAGCGCAAAGAAGGTGATAAAATCACTTGTAGCTCCTTAACAAAAAAGATGAATAAAGCAATATATTTGGAAAACATCTTCTTTTAGTGTTCCCTACATTTTGAAAGCTATTCTTTGTAGTGAGACGACCCCTTTAAGCTAGCAATGAGCCGACATTGTTACAGAATGAGGTCAGTGTTTGCCAGTTATATTCAGACCTCCTATTGAAATTAATGGGGAGGACAGCTGATAGCGCCTAACTCCTCCTTTTGTAACACGGTCGGCTCATAACTAGCTTAAGCCAACCTGAAGTTCTGAAAAGCACTCATTGGAACACCCCTTTAATTGTCTCTGTGCATTAGTGAGCCTTGGACGCCCATGGCCCTGTTAATGGTTCTCCAGCCGTCCTAAGTTTGACCACATTTTGTATTAATGCATGCAAGAAACACCCCAAAAAATCTGTGATTCTGCATCTAATGCTTACCCATGATTTCTAACATCAAGAACTGACTGTTAACTTGTATGTGCGTATGGGGGAAAATGTCAACATTTTTGTCTTTGTATGCTGCGATCACTAGTAAATAGGTGCTGGGGTAAAGATATTTGTGGTTCTGGCATACACTGCTCACAAAAAGTTAAGGATATTTGGCTTTCTGTTGAAATTTCAGGATGATCATAAAATGTGTCAAATTTTTTTTGAAATGCACCAAATAAGACGATCTCTTAACTTCGGAACACACGTCCAACTGTTCGATATTTCAGTACTTTTTGCACAACTTTCTGATCTCTAACAAGTGGCTTAATGGCAAAATTCCCAACAGGTGTTTGATCCCTGAATCACCCAATAAATTTAAAGGATCAATTTGAATTGGGAACAGTCCTCCTCATCCTGCTGTTCAGATTTTGACATCATGAGACCAAGAACACTTCTTACAATTCATCATCAGTACCTCGCCTTTGCGAGGCTTCAAGCAGGATGCTCTCAGACGTAAGTGGTCACTGAGCTTAGAGTGTCACAGAGTGTCATCAACAGGTTGCAACAGAAATACAGAGTGACTGGAAACGTCCCAGAAAGAAGTGAACGCCCTTTGGCTACATCACACATTGATGACTGCTTCATTGTAAATAAAGCCCTGCTGAACCGGATGATTGTCACACAACTCCAGGCATGTTTAAAGGAGATGAGAGTGGACATCCTTTGGCTACATCACATGCTGATGACCACTTCTTTGTAGACAATGCCCTGAAGAACCGGATGATGAATGCCACACAACTCCAGGCATGTTTAAGGGAAGTGAGAGGCAACCAAGAGTCACGTCACATCATTCGGAACGGTTTACATCAGCGTGGTCTGCATTCTAGACGACTGGCAATGGTACCTGACTGGCTGATGCATAATGCTCTCCTCAACATCTCCAGCATCATTGGTGGACATCATTTCTGCTCAGTGTATCGATTTTCATCACTGAACAGCACTGAGGACCACTGTTTCCTCGTCCAACTTAGATGCTGCCTAGCCATGCAAGGTGGTGTGGTGAGGCCGTCTAGAACGCAGACCAAACTGATGTAAATGGTTACAAATAGTCTGACGCGACACTTGGTTGCCTCTCACCTCCCTTATATTTGCCTGGAGTTGTGAGGCATTCATCTTCCAGTTCTGTAGAGCATTGTTTACAATGAAGCGGTCATCTGTGTGAGATGTGGCAAAAGACGACCACTTCTTTGTCTTTCTGTGACTCTTTGGATATGTTCACACGGCTTATTTTGGGCTGTATCTCGCCCCGTATTTCACGCCGTACTGCTTGAAATATGGGGCAAGATTCTCATAAAGAACTATGGATTACGTCTCCTCCACAATACGACGAGCGGGGAGAGAAGTGGCATGTCAATTATTTATGGTGTGTAAGCGCCAAAAATAATGCATGTCTATAGAGCCGGCGGGATGCTGGCCGCTCCGCCCCCGTACACACGGCGCAATTGCGGGGCGAAATACGTCCCGCAATTAAGCCGTGTGAACTCAGCCTTTCAGTCTCTCTGTATCTCTGTTGCAACCTTCTGATGAAATTCTGTAACACTATAAACTTATTGGCCACTAAGAGAGCATCCTGCTTGAAGCCTCTCAATTGCGAGGTAATGATGATCAATTGTAAGGTGTTGTCTTGGTTTCATGATGTCAAGATGTGAACGGCATGATGAGGACTGTTTAAAACCCAATTCAAATTGATCCCCTAAATGTATTGGGCGATTAAGGGATCAAACACCTGTTGTGAATTTTGCAATTGTTAGAGATCACCAAAGTGTTCAAAAAGTACTGAAACACTGAACAGTTGGACATATGTATTCTAAAGTTAAGATATGGTCTCATTTAGTTCATTTAAAAAAGAATAATAAAAAAAAAGAAATTTTGGGCAACAAGTCACATTAAGGCTGCGCCGTTTTTTTGGGGTGCATTTTGCGCCAAAAAATATTGATGCCCTATTCTCTATATAAATGAACTGTAATACATAAAAAAACTAAGCACATTATACGCCAGACACGACACATTTGAATGCGCCTAAAGAAAGTGCATCAAATATGCTAGCAAAGATATGTATGCTCCTACATTTTGCTATGCGCTTAGATTAAGCACATTAATTATTACTATGCAAGGTATACTAGATGCTAGATTTTTGACAGGTTCATTCATTCAGATGCACTATACACATTTAATGCGCCATAAAACTGCCATGGCGGCTCCTCTTTTCTGACATGTCGTCCTTTATGTTCATTCTGAAATTTCAACCAAGAGCCAAATATTTGTAACTCCTTGTGAGTAGTGTATAAGAGAAGATGAAATATTTATCACTAATGCACCATATGCAAATAATTATCCAAGAGTCCAATGGGCGTAACTTCACCATGGAAGTGTCCTGACTTCTACTCTAACCTCTCCACTCTTAATTGACATCTGCAACAACTGCTGAAGGAGACATGGGATGAGATCAGTAGGACTGTTAATTAAGACTGGATTGACTGTAGGGTTAGCAGAGTCCATGACACTTCCCTAGCACATATTTGCGTATGGCATGTAAGTAAATTTTATTCATCTGTTGGCTCAGACTATATGGACACGTTTAAGCTGGTTTCTCCAGTATCTATTTATTGGTGACAGCAGTTTCGGAGGGTCAAACTAGATTACCTTTATTAACCTATTTAAGATTATGCCATCATAGAAGTTACCACAGATGTACCAGCACCTCAGAATTCATTTAACTGTTACAAAAACATTAACTTACCTGTATCATACACAGCAGCTATCCTCATTGCCATGTGAGCTTTCCATCACCTACAGCATATTGGGCATATTATTGATAAATCTGATTATTTACCTTTTGCCTACGTATTTAAAGGTAAACTTCTTATCAAATACATTTCTTTTCTGATTTTGCTTTATTTCAGACATTCAGCAGGTTAGCAAAAAGTCCATAAAATAATGTGGGAAGTAATGTTGGATGTATTTTGTGCACTTTTTGAATACACTAAATAGCAAATATTTTCATGTGGTATGTTTTTGTGTCAAGGCATTAGTCACTAAATGTTCCATAAGTGGTGTCTCTTTATGTTTTATATTTGTTTTAGATATTTGTATATGTCAGCAGTATAGTGATGGTTTGCATAGAATATTGGTTTCAAACACAGGGTGCTGAAGGGTTTAGTGGGATTTTCCCATCTTGACGTTTCACAGAGTGTGCTCTTCACATCCAGCTTTAGGCTCTCACTTGCTGTTCAGGCTGTGGACGGTTCTACAGCAGTGAATGGCATATCAGCTCTACTAATCCTAGCTGAGCCTGTTAGAGGGACATTGGTGATGGAAGGGTTTTAACAGTAGGGCACATGGCTGCAGAGCTCTAAAGAGTTAAAGTTTGTAAGAATGATAAACAAGCTTCTGTACTGCTAATAAGACACAGCAGGGAGTGATGTCACCATCCCTGCCAGGGCTGCTGGAACACATAGAGAGAGGGTCAGCAGCCTAGGAAACCTTCTGTTAACAATCAGTAAATAAAAACTGCTTGTACATCTAAAATTAAGCAAAATTAGATATCAATATATTTGGTAATATTATTTACCTTTGTCTACATACTTAAAGCTAATCAGTGTGGTGAGAGTACCCCTTTAAGCTCTCTACAGAGTCATTATATTCTGGAAGTCACTGGTGGTGTAACATTACAAAATCCATGAATGTGATCTTCACACATGTATTAAGTATGGGAAGATAATTTTCATTGATTAACACCCAGCTACCTAATATTTGCCTCCATGTTGCAAGTAGAATTTTGGGTCTCGTGTGTACATAGCTATCCAGTGAAGGTAAAATGTATACTATTGATATAATTTAACTTTTAGTTTATTCTTTATGGTGATGTTTCAGCAAATCTCTCACCCTAATCAGGCAGAATGATCTCTCTCATTTTGTTTTGTTTTTTTTCTAGGAGAAAACTACAAAGCTTTGAATATTAAGGGCATACAAAGAGATGAGATGCAGGTCTACAATCTATGGATGTCATGTTTGTTGTTGTCTACATGTGGGCAGTAGTCTGTTTTGTCTGTGAGGTTTATATATAAACCAAAGAATGATGGCAATGGGGAAATATGTACATTAGGAGGAATCTTCTCGCCATAATACAGGGCTGTAGTTTTAAAGGTCAAGTCTCTGCATGGCTTTTTTATCACTGATTCCCATGTTTCCTGGTGGTGTGTTTAAAGGGAACCCAGCACATTGTACATGCCATCAAATCTGCCAACAGCACATTATAGATTGAGAGCAGCTGAGCAGACGGATATATAATTTTCGGGAAAAGATTCAGTAGAATTCATTTTGACTTCTGCTTATTCTTGGTTAAGGAGTCCAGTAGGCAGCCTTATCAAGACTGTCCGTTACTGATTACACCGCCCACTGGACTCCTTAACCAATATAAAAGTAGAAATTGAAACCAATGAATTATAAGTTCTACTGACGCTTTCCTCACAGAACTCTACATCAGTCTGCTCCGCTCCTTTCGCTCTACAACCTGCCGCTGGCTAATGAGATAACATGTTCAGTGTGACAGGTTCCCTTTAAGGTGGGCATATCAATATGTTGGTGAAATAGTCTTTGGGGAGACAGCTATTCCTTATCACCCCCCCCTCCCACATGCACACTCAGTTTGGTCAAGCATGCATTTTTAATGGGGAACAAAGAATAATCTGTTTTCAGACACCTCTAACAGCAACGGATCTCCCAGGAGAACCGCAAACATGCCCAGTACTATTTTCTCCTGACAGCTGTTCCAAATACCCCATACATATGCATGCTAGGAGTCTGCAGCATTTCTGCCCCATTTCTTTTGTAAATTTTTTTGGGGGTGAATATTTAGAATTCACTATTTTATGTAATTATGTAAAAAAAAAAACATTACTGGTTTAAAGTATGTTCACTGGAACTATATGAGATCTGTTCATACTTGCTTAAAGGGGATTTGCCACCAGACCAAGTACTGACCTCCGTTCAGTATGAGAGCAAGATGTCAACAAATCACGCTGAGTCATGAAGCTGCAGTGGAGAGAGGGAGAGGGGAGGGGGGAGTGAGGAATCCAAAGGGAACGTCTCAAAACTTAAAGGGGTTTTGCCACCATGTAATGTTGATGTGGGAACCTCCAAAATGGGTATTTAATCACTTTTCTAAATATATGTGATTAAAAAAAGTGAAAACTCTGAGAGCTACAGCATTTCTCAACCCCCCTTGGTTACCACAAAGCTTCCCCTAGTCACGACCCAGGAGCTGAAAGGCCGCGCTTGCGTGAATCACTTCTTATCTGATGACAGGCAGAATGAATGGTCTTTTAAGGCACTGGGTAGCAATATGTTTTCTTTTGTATACAGAATAACTAGCTGTAGTGTTATTAGATCCCTGCTTTATCTGATGAAGAAGCTTTCAATCTGCTGTTTAGAATAGGTGTTCTCTTTTGTATACAGAATTCACAAGTTATAGTTTGATTATTTGAGTGAACATGTCACAGGATCCCCTTATGCAGCTCTGTGCTCTGGCTGTGTGTCGGTCTGTGTGCGTCTCTGTCTCTTGCTGCGTGATTACATTAGCTGCTTAGCAGATAAGGTTTCTCCTGACAGTGCCGTCTGAGGCTCTGTGTCTTGCTGTATTGAATCCACTGTTGTACTGTTTATTAGTTCACTTAAGTTTTGAGACGCTCCCTTTGGATTCCTCACTCCCCTCTCCCTCTCTCCACTGCAGCTTCATGACTCAGCGTGATTTGTTTACATCTTGCTCTCATACTGAACGGAGGTCAGTACTTGGTCTGGTGGCAAATCCCCTTTAAGTGAACTAATAAACAGTACAACAGTGGATTCAATACAGCAAGACACAGAGCCTCAGACGGCACTGTCAGGAGAAACCTTATCTGCTAAGCAGCTTATGTAATGTAAACAAATCACGAGCTGACAGACGCACACAGAGACGCACAGCCAGGGCACAGAGCCTGCATAACGGATCCTGTGACATGTTCACTCAAATAATCAAACTAAAACTTGTGAATTCTGTATACAAAAGAGAACACCTATTCTAAACAGCAGCTTGAAAGCTTCTTCATCAGATAAAGCAGGGTTCTAATAACACTACAGCTAGTTATTCTGTATATAAAAGAAAACATATTGCTACCCGGTGCCTTAAAAGACCATTCATTTTGCCTGTCATCAGATAAGAAGTGATTCACGCAAGCGTGGCCTTTCAGCTCCTGGGTCGTGACTAGGGGAAGCTTTGTGGTAACCAAGGGGGGTTGAGAAATGCTGTAGCTCTCAGAGTTTTCACTTTTTTTAATCACATATATTTAGAAAAGTGATTAAATACCCATTTTGGAGGTTCGCACGTCAACATTACATGGTGGCAAAACCCCTTTAAGCTACGCCGTCCAAAATTTGACAGCCTTTAACATTGCTGTACCACGGGTTTGCGCCAAAAGCCGCGGTCGGTTTTTGGATTTCCTACCGGCTCAGTACATGGGCTGCACGGGAATCTGACGGGCGGCTTCAGTAGAAAACCCGCACTGTGTAGACTACAGCACAGATTTTCTGTTGAAGTCTATACAGCACTCTGTACTGTCAGATTTTTGGCAGATTCAAAATACCAAATCCGCTGAAAATCCGACCAGAATCCAGTGCTGTGTAGACAAAGCCTAAGGTTTTTCGTCTTCCATTATATGACTATTAGTGATATAATGTTTATATTCTAAAATAAGGTCATTTTACATTCACCATAATGGGTCATGAAGCAATGTCAATATGTGTAGCCTAAAGACTAATACCACACACCTTTCAGAAACTTGAAATGGATGAAAAATAATATTTTCTAATAATGTTCAAAAACAAGCACCAAAAAAAGTCGCCAAGAACTGTGGTTGAAAAATTTAAAACTGAAGTATTTAGAGCTTATTTCAAGTATAGGTTAACCTTTAGTGAACCTACCGCAACCCGTTGAGCAGCTGTTATGAGAATCACTCTATGTAAAGACAAAGGATTCACATAGCGCAGATTTTCTGGATGACATTTATCAACTTTTGGTATCCGACTAACTCCTCATGCACATGACTATATTACAGCTCTGTTGTTTTGTAAGAAGCCCCAATGGAGTATCTATAGAAGTGCATGGAGCTTTTACCATTCTCCTGTATGCCTCCAATTTTATACAGCTTTTTTCTATAAAATATTTGTAATCCTTCCAGTTTAGTCAGTGTCTCACCATAAACTCACAGTAACTGCTACATGCAAGCTAGGACATACTAAAGACAGTATTATGAAATCATGATATTTTACGTCTAAGATCCTCTTTACATGTAATGATCCCATTTTCACGTTTAATGTGCGTGTTTTTCACTGCTGAATTCAATGTTTATTGTAGTCCTATACAACACAATTGTTTGACACCTAAAGATGATGAAAATATGTGGATGTATTGTTTATTAATAGTTTATTAATAGCACTAGACCAAAGACGTAGTAAATTCAATGTGTCATGTTATCATGTCTGCACATAGAACAGTAATACAAATACAGTCAGTTCATAAGCCAGATAGAGCGCTCCTATTTATGTTATGCTAAAATCTACTGATATTAGCATATTTGTTTTAGCACGAATTACAATATGTTTTATAGACTGGATTGTAATTCACAAAACATTTAATGATGTATTATATGGGATTCTACCCTCATAGTTACTGGAATCAGATTTTGTTTAAAGGTTGTTTATATATGTATTTTACTTTTCATCCATTAGAGGGGTTGTCTCACACAGACAACCCATGTGCATGTTTTCTATTTTGGGTTATGGTTATCATAGAGACAGTCAACGGCCTGTAATCCCCTACTATGGGCCACATGTATGAAAACTGTCTAGGTCTAAAACTCACTTTGTTGTCCATAGCAACCAATCGGAGCTCCCCTTTCATTTCATATAGTGCTCTGGAAAAATGAAAGGGGCATTCTGATTGGTTGCTATGGGCAACAAAGAGTTTTAGACCTAGACCGTTTTCATACATGTGGCCCTATGTGTCACAACAGGGGACTGCCAGGCGGATCTAATCAGTCCGTGTATGAAATGGTGAAATATTCTCCTGCTGCTTTATGGGACCATAAAATATTGAATGAATTGCATAGATTGCTGGCATGGTCCAGGTTAAACTTTTATCTCAAACTGGTGCTGCTGCCATTAGAAAATAAAAAGTGTGATACTTGCCTTCCCACTGCTATTAGGGTATGTTCACACAGTGTATTGTGGCGCATACAGTACGTGCCGCAATACATCGTGTGTCTCGGAAGCTCGCACTAATCAGCAGCACGCTGGCCCCATTGACATGCAGTACCATGTCACTTATCTCCCCGCGCAATACAATCGTATTGTACAAGCGGGTAGAGGAGGCATAATCCATTGTTCTCAGAGAACAATGGATTACTGTAATTTCGGCGTGCATCTCGCCCGTATTAGAGAGCAAGTATGCATCGAAATGCATCCCGAAATTCACCCGTGTGAACATATCCTTACAGTTCTGCCGCTGCTCTTTTGTTGACTTACTGATCTTGTCAGTCACAATATTACCACTGAAGCCACTGATTGGTTGCTGCAGTCACGTGTTTTTTTTTTTTCCTATATCACTGTTTGGAACTGTGATGTTAGGAAGAGACACGTAACCACTGCAGCCAATCCGGGTTTGCAGAGTGTATGAGACGTTTACCAGGAAGACCACAGGAATCAGTGGGAGAGGCAGCAAAGAGGTGAGTAGGGAGTTAAGTATCACTTTTTTTTTTTTTCTAAATGTAGCAGTACCAATTTTAAAAAAAATTTGAACTTGGACAACCCCTTAGAGGGAATGTCCACCTGCTATTTTTGAAATGAGCGTATAGTGCTGAGCCTTTAAGAAAAGGCTCCAGTGATGCCGCAGCCAGTCTCCCTTAGTCTTCTCTGGTCTTTCAGTGGTCACATGACACTGCTAGATGTCTCTGTTCAGAAGTGAAGGTTCTGAACGTTGAGGTCGGGCAGTGTCACATAACGGCCCTAGCCAAAGAAAGGGCTGCATTGCACTCAAGTTGACCACCTAGAGATTGAAAACTACAAAAGAACCCACGGAGAGCCGACTCAGCACCATACTCTTGCTTAGAAAAGGGAACTGGTCAACTCCTTTAAATTTAAGAATTCTGTTTTTGTGAGAAGGCAGTTGCCTTAAGATTGCACTTCCCACCTTGTTTCCATGTTGCTTGATGTTGCCTTGTATTGATACTAAACTTGACCTACAAGTAGCTCATATTTCCTGTTGCAAGCATTTAAGATGGAATGGTCATTATTTTTTCAGTTTTCTACTCTTTATGTACTTCATATTTAATTTTCTCATATTTTCAAGTCTGCACTTGCTGTCTATTGGTGGAAACATTCCTTATTTATATCCAGAGGCTAAAAAAAAATGTTTCCTATCCTATCCTAATCTCACATGGTTGTTTCAGTGCATCAAAACGATCTATAGAAACATGGATGTTGCTATTTACTGACCACAAGCAGAGCTCTTGAGAATGGTGAAGGTCGATACAAAGCATTTTAGAAAGTTGCAAAAATGTTTATTATACAATAATTTAAACTTTCTTTTTTTATATAAATGCAAAAAAACAGGAATTCTCACTTTCAGAGAGGAAATCATTCTGCACACAGTGACACATTTTCTGCTTAGAAAAACAAATGAACGTGTGAATTGGATAAGTATACTACTACGGAAGAGTGGAGATTGCTTGCGTGTTCACTTGGCTCTGGTCATTTCTCGAGCGTAGTCATTGTGTATTTGATTTTATAGTGACAAAACCATACATTCCATTTATCGATGTTGAAAACTAGTTTCCACTTTGTTTAGGATTTTGTTAAAAATCACTCTATAGCCTACAAGCTTATTACCAGCAAACACCAATGAAATGGGAACGGCTGAACGAGAGAGACTACAAATCCTTTTATACATTAACTTATTGTGCATTTCACACACAGGCTGAGATTACACATGCAGTGTTGGTTGCTTTTTATGTAATCAAACTTTTTTAGATACAAAACTGAGAAGTGTCAGTCTTGTCTTTTCTACTTTTACTTCTTTTTAGATCAATGCTATGTGTTTGGCTCAAAAAAAAACAGCATTGAAAGCTGCACATGTGTTTCCAGCTAATGTTTTTGCTAAAGGAAGTGTTTGTGTTTTTTTGCTTTTTTTGTCCTATATTACTTTAGATTTAGAGATCTTGTCTTGCTTACCATTTTATTTATGACTTAAATTTTATTCTGCATCAGAAGGGCTTTGCCACATACATCTGGTTTCTCTGCCTCTACATGTCTAAAATCTAAAACATGCTGCATGCCGATGCTTATATATACACTATATTGTTTTTAGTATATTTTTTTTTTCTAGAACAGAGCTCTTGTTTGTGGAATACACCTTTTTTTTCTAAGAAAAGTCTCATCTTTTGTATAATGTTTCAGAAATTAGATTGGGCTTTCCTGTTTTTTACATATGTTCCCACCATATCCCTTAATGCACTTTATATCTCATAAAACATGGGAAGCTGAGACATACATTTGTATTGTTTTTAAAGGGATTAAACGATTTCAATGACCTATTATTTCTGTGTTTTATTGTATTCTGCCATAAAGACATGCATCAGCGTTTGTCTACTGTGAAAGAAAGCAGGCCAGACTACAGTGGTTCCTCAACATACAATGATGAAACTAGAAGTCTATGGAAAACTGGTAATTGGTTCACGAGCCCTAAAATGTCACCCACCATAATGCAGAATGAAGATTAAAGAAAATGAAGCAGATACTAACATAGATAAAGCAAGTCTTTACATGTAACAGTCAGAAAGAGCTGCTGGTAGCTGAAAATGTATTTCTATTTTGAGAATAGGAGATGCTTTGGATAAAGTCCGCTATATATAAAGTACCTGAAAAGAGGAAAATGGGTCCCTCACCTGGTGCCCAATGAAACAGTTCATCCTAGCACATGCAAAGAGTAGTGGAGGACATGTTGTACCGAGTGTATTGCTTCTAGACCGCTAATCACTGCATGCACTTCAGTAACACAGATGTTTTACAAGTAAAATGTCCATAATAATTGGTTTGATCATCCAGTCAATCGTATATTCTGCAAATCAGCAGTGTCTGGGACATTGTATGGTGAGTGTGGTTTCAAGATACAAAAGACTATTGTATCCTGAGGCCACTGTAACTTGAGCGACTACAATACATGTTTTTAACATTGGCAAATCAGACTGTAGATAAACTATTGCATTAAAACCTTTTTTCAAAAAATAAACTTTCAGTACTTGAGTCAGTCCTCAAAGTGGACCTGTCGACTGCACACTAAAATGGACAGCTCTAGTATACATGAGCATACTCAATGGGAAGCTGCATCATGAATATATTTAATATCATTCATTCAGTAACAAAGTCTCAAAAAAGAATGCTCTTATGTATGTGACAAGATCACTTTGAGAAGTATGCTTAGTCTGGCCTGTCTTCTGGAATGGTAGGCGCAAGTTGATAAATCTTAGCATAGTTTATTAGGCTCGGACAGGTAAAATGACAATTTTATGGCTGGAAATGACAAAAAATATTAGTAAAACATCATGACTACAGTATTTTTGTTATGTAGAGAATATAATGTAAATATGTGCAACTGTGTTACTATGTATTAGTAAAATATTGCAACTATAAATAAATTTTATTGCAGGTTTTATAATAAAAAAATAAAATAGTAAAATCATGAATGCGGTCTTTTTCCTTATTCTTTTTAAATATGTGTGTGTTTGTGTGTATGCGTATGTATATATGTGTGTATATATATATATATATATATATATATATAAATGATAGTATATATATATGATGTAGTATATATAAATATATAAGTATGTGTGTATATATATATGATTATATTATATATATATATATGTGTGTGTTATTTGTGCTATGTGTCTATATATTTGTATTTGATATATATATATATATATATATATAAATAATGTATGTATATATGTGTGTGGTATATTGTCACATTGTTGTGTGTGTGTATTCTTATATATGTGTGTGTGTATAATTATGTGTGTGTATTATATATATTGTGTTATATATGTTATATATATATATATATATATATATATATATATATAGTGTGTATGTATATTTGTGTGTGTATATAATATATATATATATATATATATATATTTCTGTGTGTGTATAGTCACACACATATATACAGTATCTCACAAAAGTGGGTACACCTCTCACATTTTTGTAAATATTGTATTATATCTTTTCATGGGACAACACTGAAGATATGACACTGTTACAATGTAAAGTAATCCGTGTACAGCTTGTATAACAGTGTAAATTTGGTGTTCCCTCAAAATAACTCCACACACATCGAGTGTCTAAACCGCTGGCAGCAAGAGTGAGTACACCCCTAAGTGAAAATGGACACATTGTGCCCAAAGTGTCAAGCATGTGGCCACCATTATTTTCCAGCACTGCTTTAACTCTCTAGTCAAGGAAGTCACTAGATCTTCACAGGTTGCAGCCACTGGAATCCTCTTCCACTCCTCCATGATTACATCACAGATCTGCTGGATGTAGAGACCTTGCACTCCTCCACCTCCTGTTTTAAGATGCTCAATGGGGTTTAGGTCTGGAGACATGCTTGGCCAGTCCCGCACCTTTACCCTCATTTTCTTTAGGAAAAAGCAGTGGTCATTTTATAGCTGTGTTCGGGGTTATTATCATATTGGAATACTGTCCTGTGGCAGAAGGAAGGGATCATGCTCTGCTTCAGTATGTCAAAGTACATGTTGGTATTCATGGTTCCCTCAATAAACTGTTGCTCCCCACAGCAGTCAGCACTCCTGCAGCCCCAAACTATGACACTCTCACCACCATGCTTGTCTGTAGACAAGATTCACTTGTCTTTGTATTCCTCACCTGGTTTATACCATCTGAACAAAATAAGTTTATATTTGTCTCATCAGACCACAGGGCATGGTTCCAGTAATCCATGTCTTTAGTCTGCTTTTCTTCAGCAAACGTCTTGTGGACTTTCTTGTGCATCATACTAAGAAGAGTCTTTCTTTTGGGACGACGGCCATGCAGACCAATTAGATGCAGTGTTTGGAGTTTGGTCTGCGCACTGACCGGCTGACCCCTTTAATCTCAGCATTAATGATGGCAGCACTCGTACATCTAATTTGAAAAGACAATCTCTGGATATGATGCTGAGCACATGCACTCAACCTTTTTGGTCGACTATAGCAAGGCCTGCTCTGAGTGGAACCTGTCTTGTTAAACCGCTGAATAGTTTTGTCCACTGTACTGCAGCTCAGTTACAGTGTTGGCAATCTTCTTATAGCCTAGGCCAACTTAATGTAGAGCAACAATTCTTTTTATCAGATCTTTAGCCCACTCTTTGTCATGAGGTGGCATGTTGAACTTCCAGTGACCAATATGAGAGTGTGAGAGAGCAAAAACATCAAATTTAAAATGCCTTCTCTCCATTCACACCTGAAAACTTGTAACACTAACAAGTCACATGACACCATGGAGGTAAAATGGCAAATTGGGCACAATTTGTCAGTTTTTTACTTTGGGGTGTATTCACTTTTGTTACCAGTGGTTTAGACATGGATGGCTGTCTCTTATTTTGTGGGCACACCAAATTTACACTGTTGTACAAGCTGTACACTGACTATATTACATTGCATCAAAGTGTCATATCTACATGTTGTCCCATGACAAGATATAATACAAGATTTACAATAGTGTGAGGGGTGTACTCCCTGTTGTGAGATTGTGTGTGTATCAAGATATGTGTCTGGACTTCAGGTGACTGGTACAGTGGTGTCATAAAGTATTGTTTGTCTCGGGTTCTTTTTTATTTTGACCTTATGAAAAAGAATATGAAGCCTCTAAATATAGAAAGTACTTAGGAGGGAGGAATTTCCACAATGTGTCAGTTGCCCCTCATGTGAGCATGGGGAAATTATGAAAATGTTGTAAAAATGAAGGATTCATTTGTATGTCCTGATGTATGAATTTGTCCAGAAACCCCTAGCAATAAAAGGGTTAACTGCAACCAGATGACATACACTTACACTTGGGGCCACATGTATGAAAACTGTCTAGGTCTAAAATTCACTTTGTTGCCCATCGCAACCAATCAGAGTGCCCTTTTTATTTCATATAGTGCTCTGGAAAAATGAGAGGGGAGGACTCTGTTTGCTATGGGCAACAAAGTGAATTTTAGACCAAGACCGTTTTCATACATGTGGCCCTCAATGAACATAGCCCAGGTTCACCCTTCTTGGGCTTCTGTTTGTTATTGGTAACTGGCTACTTCCTCGTATTTTGTCTTCGCACAGATCCTGCCGATGGCTCCTTCGGCTTAATGCAATTTTCACAATATATAAATGGATCCAGTGCTTGGACTAAAAGCAGATTTACTTTACTGCAATCATGAACCGGAAGGGTTCCAAACGCGTAAGCGTTGTATCAGTATTTTTACTCCTGTTCACTCCCTTTTAGTCCAAGCGCTGGATTTATATATTTTGTAGCCGAATAACATATCTAACATAAAAGAAAAGTGAGAAAGGGGCATGGAAACTGCCTTCTTTTACAAAGCCAATGCACTGTGAAGGCTTAACGTAATACGTCTTGTGGAAGAAATAGAAAGCAGTAAAAAGCAACTATTGGAGGACAATAAAGGGAAAACTGTTATAGGTGAGCAACACATACATATGTCTTTTGGGCAAAGAGAATGATTGAACCCAGGCATTAATATATCTGATATATACACAGGGGAAGTAATAGGAGAGCCATAATGCAGAATTCTAAATATAAATATATATATATATATATATATATATATATATATATATATATATATGCAAATGAATAAAACAAAAAGTGGCCCAGTTGTATGAAAAGTGTCCTTGGGGAAAGTGTCTTAGGTAGAGCTGCGCCACAGTTGAGTTGACACTTATGTTTGAAAGTATCTCACAGCACTTTCTAAATGTGTCACGTCAAAAGACAAACTGCTCGTGCGCCAAAAATGTGTTTTGGCCTCGACACTTTGAAAATGGCATCAATAACAACACATGAACTGTGATACTTTTTGGCAAGAGAGCTACAAAAATGTGTCTAATCATACAAGTTGGCATAGACACAGCCCCTAAAGAGTGGCACAGACAAAAGTGTTGGTCTTGTCGGACTGACTTCTTCTTTTTTGTGCAAATACTTTAAGAAAAAGTCTTACATGGTGCATGGCAATATTGCTGTTGAAACCTACAACAGAAAACTGGTGCTGCAACTTTCATGCAGCTGGGCACGAGTGTCAGAAGAACTTAGTTATCACACAGTTCACTGGCTCAGTTAATCAGTAACTGCTGTATACTAGTGTTCTGAACACCTAAATAGGCACCCAAAACAACACACCAGGGCTGATTTACTATACTGTTTGCACCTTACATTTACCAAAATTTGGTGCATCTAGTGGATTTTTGCTACAAACTAAAATATAGTATGAAAAGTTAAACAAGTCTAAAGATACTCAACACCAAAAAAACTGCACAAAATGTCATAAAATAACGATTGCAATGAGATTAAAATAGTATAGTAAAATATACAAAGAGCAATCACCGAAATAAGGACACAGTGCTTCCCTGATGCTCTCAAACACTATTAAGCAAATAAATTATGTAATAAAAATAGAACAATGCCGGAGTATACAAATTATAGAGTAAGCATACGTACTTCATAACATTATAGTACCATAACATAGATCTACAAGATCTACTTAACCCAAAGAGAAAACCAAGAAACCCCATCAGGAGGATAGGTGGGGGGTCATCTATGCCTAGAAAAATGTATATTTTACTATACTGCTCTGTCCTTCAATAAATTTATTATGTTCTTATTTATTTTCTCACTGTTGTGTTTTATTTTTGGGGACACCCACTTTATTATAGCCGTAAGTTGATATCCCAAAAATTTCAAGAGATGGTCAAAGGGGATACATTTTTTTATCCCTCCTGCCTGTCTTAAGTTTACACTGTCTAGTTTTTAGGATATTTTAGGATATAATTTTAAGGATAAGTAAAACGGTCCCTCTGTATTTATAGAAAGAGAGGGATGTGTTTCCTGTGAACTGACAAAAATGCAGTTCTTCTTCCCATCAGTAATACATAATAGCTGTAGGTATCCTCCACTTATTCCCATGCCTCCTGTTGTTTGTTCTAGGGGTTTAAAATGAAATGTATGAAACCGGGGGCGTTTTTAAACCGGACTCCATGCTGGTTGCTATGTAAGCTATACACACAACACAGCTGTCACTGACCTTTGGGGCCTTCTGGGGAAAATACACCCCAAAAATTATGAAATGTAATTCCCGCGCCTGTTTGGCATCAAATAATGATAAACAAGACAGGGGCTCAGATAATTAATGAACACTCGTTCTGTCAAAATGATTTTCCATAACAAACAACTGGCAACGGTATCTGCTCCTATTTTAACGATGCTGTAGATAGTTCTAAGCATTAGCATTGATCAAAGACCAAATGCCTTTTAATCCAGTACAGTATAAGGCAGCATGTTTTGCTTGAATAGGTTTCTGTGGGGTAAGGTTACCACTGGATTTTGAATGTACTGATAAATGAGCATCGGCCTTTGGTGTACCCCAAAACCATATACGCTCGGCATACAGATCCATTTTTAACTTGCATTAATATTTTTCCCACAGTTTAAAGGACAAATCACAGATTCTACTAGTCTCCCAGCAGCTAGGAATAACTGGCCGAATCAAAATAAATAAAGACGAATCAAAAAGGGCCCCTACTTAAAATATATTTTTTAATAACTTCTTTAAAAACTTAATTTCCTAAAAGACCAAATTCTTATTTAAACCAAATAGCAATAGTCCATGATTTTCCCCTTTAAAATAGGCTATTTTAGCATAGGAGGGGTCTCTATAACCACAAACAGGTGAAACACCTCTTCTTTCAAAATTATCACAATAATGCCTTTCTCTGACCCTGCATTAATGCCTATTCAAGAGACGGAGTAATTGTCCCAACAAGGGCGGCCCCACTACGGTGGGTCCCCTATTTTCACGCACCTCTAACCAAGACACCATTAATTTGAAATCATTAACTGAGTTTTGGCAAGGGGAGTTAACCTAAGCGACGCAAAGGATGATCAAAGGGAGGTTCGCGCATTGGGGAGCATGCGCGTTTTTGGGATGTGTGCCCAATAGATGCCCGGGAGATAGTGGAGGAAAACATGTCGAAAATGCCATGACGGGTTTCCAGTATCAGATGGTCTCCGCGCATGCGTGATTAACCGGCCGGGAAGCCGGAACTGGGTATGGCGGCACAGGGCCATTCCTAGGCAAAATTCAAACCGGGGGAGGTGAGAAATTTCGTAAAATAGGCCCACAGTGCGAAATTGCAACCAAAACCAAAGCCAAAAATATCAAAAAGCTTTTCCCCAATGGCACTATAAAACACAAATTAAAAGTCATCGGTTCCCAAAAAACACTGTACACCAAACCCGAAACCTAAGACCCATATCACCCCGCACCATGCCGAATAATACCACCACACCATGACCACATATCCCCCATAACGAAAATAATACAAACTGACCTTTTCTGAATACAAACCATTTTACTTTCAACCAATATTACCAGCATAGAGCGACCATACAGTGTTGGATACCAGCTGTACAGAGGCTCTGCAGACATATAAATGATTACATTAAAGTTATATCTAGTGACTCACAGGAGACGTCTCTGAAGAGTTGGTCTCTTTCTCTTCTTCTCCATCTGTCCCAGACGCCATTGACAACTACTCCGACTCTTCACTGTAATATTTACAAAACAAACATCTTAATACTCCTCCATGTATCAGCACTTCTGTACAATTTTCCCATCCTCTTAACAAACTCCCATCTATAGCACCTCATATGGTAGCCATGTAATATCCCCCCCATAGCCCGTAGTAGCCCCCTGTAGCCAGTTGATGCCCCCCCTATAGCCAGTTGATGCCACCCTGTAGCCAGTTGATGCCCCCTGTAGCCAATGATGCCCCCCTTGTACCAGTGATGCCCCTGTTAGCAAGTGATGCCCCTTGTAGCAAGTGATGCCCCCTTGTTGCCAGTGATGCCCTGTAGCCAGTGATGCTCCCTTGTAGCCAGTGATGCTCCCTGTAGTCAGTGATGCCCCCTTGTAGCCTGTGATGCCCCCCTTGTAGCCAGTGATGCCTCTGTAGCCAGTGATGCCCCCCCTTGTAGCCAGTGATGCCCTCTGTAGCCAGTGATGCCCCCCTTGTAGCCAGTGATGCCCTCTGTAGCCAATGATGGCCCCCTGGGAGCCATGATGCCCCCTTGTAGCCAGTGATGCCCCTTGTAGCCAGTGATTTCCCCTGTAGCCAGTGATGCCCCCCTGGTAGCCAGTGATGCCCCTCTTGTAGCCAGTGATGCCCCTCTTGTAGCCAGTAATGCTCTCTGTAGTCAGTGATGCCCCCCTTGTAGCCAGTGAGGTCCCCATTGTAGCCAGGAGGCCCCCTGTAGCCAGTGATACCCCCCTTGTAGCCAGTGATACCCCCCTTGTAGCCAGTGATGCCCCCTTTAGCCAATGATGCCCCCCTTGTAGCAGTGATGCTCCTTTTAGCCAGTAAGGCCCCTTGTAGCCAGTGTTGCCCCCATTTTAGCCAGTGATGCCCCCCCTTTTCGCCAGTGATGCCCCCCTTGTCGCCCCGTGATGCCCCCTTGTACCAGTGATGCCCCTGTAGCCAATGATGTCCCCTGTAGCCAGTGATGCCCCTGTAGCCAATGATGCCCCCTGTAGCCAATGGATGCCCCCCTTGAAGCCAGGGAACCCCTTGTAGCCAGTGATGCCTCCCTTGTAGCCCGTGATGCCCTCTGTAACCCGTGATGCCCCCCTTGTCGCCAGTGATGCCCCCCTTTGTCGCCAGTGTGCCCTCTGTAGCCAGTGATGCCCCCCTTGTAGCCAGTGATGCCCCCCTTGTAGCCAGTGATGCCCCCTTGTAGCCAGTGATGCCCAGTAGCTAATTATAAAATAATAAAAAAGTACTCACCTCGGTCCGCGCGTCCCGGTCCGGAGCTGCTGAGTGGTGGGAGCTGCAGAGCGGTGTAAGCAGCGTGATGACGTCACGCTGCTTACACCGTCACGCAGCTCCCAGGGATCTCCTCGGCGGCAGAGCTGCCGACCGAGGAGACCCAGCATCGCAGGGGGCGCGGTGAAAGCCGTGCGGCCCGTGCAACGCTGATACAGGGGAGAAGGCAGGACGGTGACGATCCGTCCTGCCTCCTCCCTGCACAAGCAGCTGCTGGCTCTGCGCGACTGTTATAAAACAGCAGAGTCAGGGGCGATCCTACAGACGGGCGAGGCCGGCGGTCGCGGCGCCCCCCCTCGGGTGAGCGGAGCTTCGGCGCCCCGAGCGATCGCCTGCCTCGCCCGCCCCTAGGAACAGCCCTGTGGCGGCATATTGATGGGCCGTATATGTGGAAGTCACAGAATTGCGCTCCAGTGATTGGTGAAATGTTCACCAGCGCTATGGATAACCTATCGAGTTAAACGTAAGGAACATCATAGCTTTTTGATTGGGGACATACAGAGGAGGCAGGCCTTTGAAGCTTGATTTAATCAGGGAGGGTTCTCACAGAGAAGCCGTCATTTACTCCATTGATGAGTCTGGATGGATGGACTTCATTGAAGGTTCGTCCGGAGGAAGCCATTATATAGATGTCCCCTGAGGACCCCCTTGCATCTATAGGGAGAAAACACGGGGGGATTTTAATGGCGTTAATGGGCATTAAAAAGATTGAGTAATTGAGCAGTATTTTTTGAGGGACTCCTTGATATAGTTGTATATATTATATATATAATATATATATTATATAATAATATATATATATATGTGTGTGTGTGTGTAAAGTCTATGTGCCATCATTGGTGTCTATGGTTAGAGGTAGCGTGACAATAGGGTGAGCCACCGATAGATGGGGCTGTCCCTGTTGGGACGATTACTCTGTCTCTTGAATAGGCATTAATGCAGGGTCAGAGAAAGGCGTTATTGTGATAATTTTGAAAGAGGTGGTGTTTCACCTGTTTGTGGTTATAGAGACCCCTCCTATGCTAACATAGACCTATTGATAAGGAATACTCATGAAGACTCATTGTATCTATTGGTTAAGTGAGAATTTGGTCTTATATGGATAATTAAAGTTTTTAAGGATAGTTATTAAAAGTTATATTTTAAAGTAGGGCCTTGTTTGATTCAGTCTGTGATTACACAGTTTAAAGGAGTATTCTCACCACATTGATTGGCTTTAAACATGTAGACAAAGGTAAATGAAGATTATTACCAAATACATTGCTGTTCTCATTTTGATTCGGTTCAGTTAGAGCAGTTATCTCCTGCTTGTTTACACAAGCTTTCCTAGGTTACCAACCATCTCCTTCTGCTCTAACAGGCTTCAGAGCCCTGACAAAGATGGTTAAGTTACTTTCTGCTGTTTCTTATCAGCAGCACAGGAGCTTGTTTGTTTCTTATTGAGAAACTTTAACTCTTTAATGCTTTATGACCTTCTGCCCTGCTGTTTAGACCCCTTTATCACCAATATCCTCTTAACAGGGTCAGCTAGGAATAGCAAAGCTGATGTGCCAATCACTACTGTAGAACCATCCACAAGTTAACCAGGAAGTGGCAGTCTGATTCTGGCTGTGAAGAACAGGCTCTGTGAAACAGATTGTGGAGAACACCCATCTAATTCTGAAAGAAACTTTGCTTTCTTTACCTAAACAGAGCCTAGCCACACATACATAATAAATAAAACAATCAAAGTAGACAACCTCTTCTAGGGATTTTACAATTTTGACCTTAAAACGTCCATTGCAGGTGTATGGACTTTGCCTAGGGAATCCATAGGTTATATCCCTGGAGTAGTCTATAGAAACCAATGACAACATGCTTACAGTGGGTACAGAAAGTATTCAGACACCTTTAAATTTTTCACTCTTTTATTGCAGCCATTTGGTAAGAACAAAAAAAGTTCATTGTTTTGCTCATTAATGTAGACTCTGCACCCTGTCTTGAAAGGAAAAAACAGAAATGTAGATATTTTTGCAAATTTATTAAACAAGAAAAAACTGAAATATCAATGGTCATAGGGGATTCAGACCCTTTTGCTGTGACATCATATTTAAACTCACATGCTGTCCATTTCCTTCTGATCCTCCTTGAGATGGTTCTACTCCTTCATTGGAGTACAGCTGTGTTTAATTAAACTGATTGGATTTGTGTCAGGAATCTCCTGCCATACCTTGGAACTTGTTTACTGTGTTTGCCCTTAAGTTTGCCCTCAGTCAAGATGGTGGATCGTGTCTCAGCTGGGTGCCATCTGGTTTCCTGTTTCTGTTGCAGCATATATAAAAATCCTCAAGCCTGAATCTCCATTGCTTGAGTATTGTGTTTAAGCTCCCTGCGTGCAGTCCTCTAGCCTGGAACTTGCTTTGCTTGTTTAGTTCCTCACTTTTGCGGTTTACCCTGCAAACTCTGATACCTACAATATCGCTCAACTGTGCTTCTCTGACCTTTCCCGGATCCCGTCTACATCTCTGCTGCCTCCTGTTCCAGTCTACATCTGTCTTCGCTGTGCCCAACCCGTGCCAAGCCATTGGATTTCCGCTGTATCCACTAGTATCGTGACAGGATACTCAAGCCTAAAAATGGAGTCCGCTGGGCTGGTAGTCCGGAAGCTCCTTCAAACAGCTTCAAACTGCTATTGCTAACATCGCACCGATGAAG
>JAODAL010032288.1:0-47154 GCA_025379985.1 Phyllomedusa bahiana
AACTCCCGGGCGTTTTGGGGCGCTCGGGACGCAGGTCCCGGGCGTTCAGGGACCGGATGCGTGGCCGGGCCCCGGGGAGCGGCAGCACTGCCTCCGGGGTCCAGAGTGGCTCGGGGGGGCCCACCGGGGAATTCACCGATCCCCCGGCGGCCCAGTCCGAGCCTGTGCGCCGCCATCCTCATTCTCATGTACGGTCAGCCCGCAGCTAGTCGAGAGCCGACTTTGCTTCACTTATAATGTCACTCTATGTCCAATGTCACTACAGGCCTTGTATCACTCCCATCGCCACATCACTTCTGGTGCGATGCCCGACATCACTTGGGTTTTCTTGGGTTACTTGGGTTACTCCTATGTTTTGAAAACCGGAAGTGACTTTGTATGTGATGCTTGACATCTGACAACACTTACACTTTCCTTGACATAGGGTTAACCTACGGGAACCATAAGGGATGTTCACAAGGCGTTTCTTAGATCCGTGTTTGGATCCGTGTTTTGGGCCCAAACATGCATTTAACAATGTGCAGTGTGATGCAAAAAACGCATCAGCGTTCACATGAGTGATCACCGATGTGTGTTTACATGCGTCTTTGGGATGTGTCTTTTGAATCCGTTCAAAGACTTCATGTATTAATTATTGATCCGTTTGACACAGCAGATGCCCTCTTTAGAGTTAGTTTTGGCTGCAGCAAAAATGCATCAAAACACGCACCAAACTTTGGGTGCGTGTTGGATGTATTTTTCACAGCGCTTTTGAATACATTTTTCGGTTCGAAAACGTATCCAAAAACATATTCAAAAACGCTGTCTGAACATCCCTAAGTGATACTGCGGTGCAAGTTAAGAGACCTGAAGCAACATTGAAAAGTAAATTGAATCCTTAAATGCCCTAAACCTTAAACCTAAATTAAGGGTACAGTTATGTTTAGCCTTAGGTATAGGGTCAGAATAGGGCTAAGGTTAGAGAAAAAATTTGGGTTGTCAAACTGAACAGGGCCCTATTTGAGTCACAATGCTCATAATATTGTGAATCAGAAGCTAAACCATGCCCTAGACTCTCCTGCAGAACAGAGCTGACACACATCTGTGACAATATTTTACACTGACAAAAATTGGAACAATGACAACAGTAAATACCACTAATCACATAGGTATAGCTGTCATCCCCAGCTCTGATCTCCTCATCTGCACCACACAAGCTGTAATATACAGTAGCAGCTATTGTACGGTATGATGATAATAAAACAATATCAGCCGGGAAATTGCAATTGGTATTAAAATTGGAATTTACCCAGTATTTAATTGCTCTGCTCGAGGCAAACCAGGATTATGCTACTAATGAGTGTGTGTTTTTAAATGTCAAGACACTGTTCCCTTTAGTAAAGTGATATAGAAAATAATGATATTCCTAATGACAAACAGAACACATTTTGCTTATTTTCTAGCAGCATATAATGTGTGCCAGCATGCAGCAAAACTAGTCCTATTAGTGGTATATGAGTTAATGTGACAGCTGACAGGCTACCAGCAGTTGATCCCTTAAAACAAACCAGTAGAGAGTGCAGAAAATGAAAAGAGACAACCAAATTCTTTCTATAAGCATTGTATTGTGTTATTCTTAATAACATGAATGTTTGGTAATTATATCTTTATGGGAACTATACATAAATGTATATAATAGTGGCAGCAGGTGGCCAGATATGAATACAGTGAGCTCTCCAAATTGATGGCTGCAGCTAGCTGGATTTCTATCATTTAATACTGTTGTAATGTGAAGAAAAGAAGGAGTTTTGGAACTCTGCAACAAAAGAAATGTTATAAAAATAAGAGCAAAATTTTATTATTAACATAATTGATTTTTGATTAGAAATTCAACTCAATGAACTGCTTTAATCTCTATAGAGAAGAACAGAAGCTCTTAACTGTCAATCACACTTTGAAATGCTTCTCTTTCTACTATGTTGTAAGGGGTTATACTTGTGTTGGGATGTTAACAGTAGTGGAAACCAGGGAGTAGGGTGGCCTGATTATGGCAAGGGAACAGGTAGTAGTTTAGGCAGGCAGTTTGGGCCTGTGTATGTAGTGTGCTGTGAGTCAAGATGAGTTGGGCAGCCAATCAGCAAGCTTGTGCAGAGGGGGACGCTGCAGTTGGTAATAGAGGAGAGGAGACAGTGACAGGAGAGAGAAGTGTGTCCCTCAGAGTTGCAGTAGCCATGAGGGGTGGAAGATATTTTTTGGTTGTTTGGAGAGAATAAAAAGCCATGTCCTTGTATGTAGTTGCAATTTGTTAAAAGCATAGAAAATCCGGGGAGAGGTCCTCACTCTAGAGTTAGTGAGTGTCCGGGGAGCAGCGAGAGGTTCAGCAGTAGGCCTGGGTCATAGTGGAGGAAACCACTGAGAACGGTCAGGTAGAGCAGTGAGGTGGGCAAGAGGAAGCCCCTCGTTAGCTGCGTGTGTGGATCCTGAAGCTGCTCGGGCTAGAACACAAGCGAGCACTGTATGTATTGCAACAGCCGCTAAGGACGAAAGTAAAAGCCTCATCACTCCCAGAACAGTTGTCGTTTCAAATGCTGCTGCACTAATAAATAATATCCACTGCACACCAATCTAATTTTTTAATGCGAAAATAAAAGTATTTATTATGACACTGAAGGGAGGTCATCTATATCATTACAAAAACATACTCAGTAAATATTTTACATTGGGTAATAGATGTTATAATGTAGCGACGTTTCGGCAGTAAGCCTTTATCAAGCAAACATCTAAAGGGCTGTAGAAAGTGAAGCTGAGAGTAGTAGTGATGGTGGTGCGGAAAGGCAAAACACAATATGTATAATAGAAAATTAGTAGCATATAGAAATGGTAGGCAAGAAGTAGGTATAGCTGAATCTGTATGAGCAGAGGGAGCCAAACTGCGGGCATAGGCGGCGTCAGGAAGTAGGAGATATTGGACAAGACGTCCGGGGCAAAGAAGAAGTGCCGGTACTTCTCCTTTGCCCCGGACGTCTTGTCCAACATCACATAGTTGGGGTGCTGCCATTACACCACCCTGTTTGTTACAACATCACAATGCTCTCCCTATGTCAATCTCAATTTGTGGTTAGAATTTTGCAGGAGATAAGTCTCTATTACTATCAATCATAGTTAGAACTGTAGAATTTGTATTCTGTTACTTCTCTTCTGTATAGAGACTAGTTCAGTTCAGTGAGTTGATTTTCTAATGTTGATAATAACATTTTGCTCTGATTTTAATATTTTTAGTTTTGTTCTAATTAAAATCTTATGAAAAACTTTTTGTTAATACTTTCATATTGTACATTAATTTTCATTCAGCAAAATGTAGGTCAGCGGGTCAGCCTTTATTCTACGTCATTAGCTGGCACAGCACAGGTATTGCTGGGACCTGTGGTCCACAAAGCAAGATCGCTACCATAGTTTCTATTCACTGACATGCCATCCTAATGACTTATTTCTAGCCTGCTGTGATTTGTTTGTTATCACTTATAATACTACGATAACTCTGCAAATGCCCAACTGAAAACAGAATTTATGGTAGATGCTGTATTGGTGTAACTTATTTAAATTATTTAATTTAATATTAATTTTGTATGCTATAATTATATATTAATTTTATATTTTTGGGATATTATATAATTTTATGATAATTTTTTCTTATATCATTTTATATTATTACATTTTATATAGTTTTATAGTTAACATAGTTAATTAGTTTCTATCATATTCTATCAGTTTAGTCATGTTATTTTGGAAAAAGTTGGTATTTTTGCCTATTGGCAATCAGAGTTTGTTTAGCATGGCAGGAATTCTGTTGAGTCTTTTCTGGTGCACTTACAGTGCGTCACATTTATGAACAGCTGTATGACGCATTCTATACTTATCTAAAGCAATGTGGAACTGGCAAGTCAGCGCAGTTACCATCAATGAAAGAATTTAGTGCTGTATACATAATTGAGTTTCTGTTGCACCGTATCAATGTAGTTAAATTCATATTCATCTGTGGTTTATGGCTGATATATTTGCCAGGAAAATCGCCTAAACTAAACAGCAACATGATTTACACGTGGATTTGGGTTTTAACCGTAAAAATCCGAAGTAAACCATCCCCATAGACCTCAATGTAAAATCTGAGTTGTAGTCCACATGACTTGGATTTTATTGAGGTCGGATTTCAAAAGTGCCGTTTTTTTTTTCAAAAAACTTAGTACATATTCAATAATCCATTTCAATAAAAATTTCCAATAATATTTCAAGTAAAAAAAAACGACTCCTAAACATTTCTATGTCAGATCCGTGCCCAAAACCTCATGGAGATGAATGGGTCTTGTTTATTTCAATGGTATGTGGCTTTCAATAAGTGTTACAGGTTGTTTTTTTTGGATTTACAGTCAGAAAATTAGACCCATTTGGACACACATCCGACATAGAAATGTTTAGGACACTTTTTTGTACCTAAAATATGGCGGAGGAATGGACATGTTCCAAGTTTTTGTAAAAATGGCGGTTTTGAAATCCGACCTCAAGGAAATCCGAGTCGTGTGGATTACAACTTGGTTTTTCAATTGAGGTCTATGGGGATGGTTTTACAGTTGGTTTTTGATGGATTTGTAAATCAAAAAACGTCTGTAAAAAAATGCTTGCCATGTAGACGGACTGTAAGGGAGACATGTATGAAGGAAGGCGCGTCGAAGTGAATTGTCGATTCTCATTTTCAGTGTATAATATGTATGAAAGTGGTTTTTGTACGATTATAAATGGAGTCTAAAGTTCATTGCACCTCACCTGTGTGTTAGGCGCATTACGAAACTTAGGCGCATTAGTAATGTGCCTAACATGTATAAAGGCTATAGACAGGCTGGAAATAAAAGTCATTAGAATAACATGTCAGTGAATAGAAACTGTGGTAGTGATGTTGCTTGGTGGACCACAGGTCTAAGCAAGACCTGTGCTGGCTATTGCTGTGTGTAGAATAAAAGGTGAGAGCAGCAAAAATAAATTTCAAATTTAATGTAGTAAAAATTAAAAATTGCAAAATCGGAACAACATTAGTGAGTTATTTAATGTAAAACTAGTTTTAGATTCTATTAAATTTAAATACATTTTATATGAGATATTTTTATATTTTTGGGATATTATATATTTTTATATTAATTTTATATAACATTTTTTATTAAATTTAAATAATTTAATTTTATGTAGTTTGATAATAATCAGAAATCACTTTTTTATTGTACTGATATAAGTTAAGAAATAAGGGACATTTTTTCCCTAATGGCAAATCTAGGTCCACTTCGACTCCTCAGGCTCAGACAGACCACACTGAAATAGGTCTGCCTGTTCAAGCAGTAATGCGCCTAGTTTTGCTGAACCACATTCATATATTTGTCTAATATTATGAGTGTGGCCCCAAGATGCCCCCTCATGTTAGGCGTATTAAAAAGCGTCGAGTCTTACGAACAATGCGCCTAACACATTCATTAGGCACATTGGACATTGTAGATGGCTCACTTAGGAGCATTTTAAGCCAGAAAAGGGTGATCATACATGTCTTCCTAAGAGCTTATTAGCCAAGCCTATGCTAACCTGTGTGATCAGCTATGCTTTCAGTACAACCTAACATGTTATTTCATGGCACTGAAGGGCAGATATATGCAACTGTATAGGCTTACAGCTTCATAGGCATATGTTTAGCAAGACCCTTTGAATGTGGTCAGCAGCAATTCAGAAAGATGTAAAAAAAAAGTTTATAAATTTCAATACAAATACAGAAATTTTACATTAACTATGAGTTATGTCAAAAATGTAAAGAAAAACATACACATAAGGTAATAAGCATTCAGAAGGTCAGATGTATCCCAACGTAGCAAAAACATCAAATCATCCTGCTAGAAAAAAAAACACTTTCACAAAAAAATAAATAAAAAAGTTGTGGTACTCAGAATGTGGCAACACAAAAATAAATGATTTTTTACAAGAAATTAAATGTTTTTTATTGGGCAAAAGTAAAAATTCATAAAGTAAATCACAGTATATACAGTAAATGGGATATCATAATTGTACTGACCAGCAAATGGAAATACTAAACAGTGAACTCTGCAAAAACTACATAAAAAACATAATCCCAGAATTGTGTTATTGCTGTTTTCTTTGAATTATATCTTCCATAGAATGGTGGCATTACAAAAACAACTCCTAAAAAAAGAAACTCCATACAGTTATGTTGACAGAAAAATAAAACGTTTTGGCTCTCAGAAGCGGGAATGAAGAGACAAAAAGAAGTTGTGGCTTAAAGGCCCAAATAAGCCGCATCCTCAACATCATAAAATGCAAGAGATTGTTATTTAACCCCTTAAGGACAGAGACAGTTTTGACCAGTTTTGTCATTTTTTAAATCTGACATGTGACTTTATGTGGGAATAACGTTTTAATTCTTTTACCTATCTATGTGATATAGAGTTTGTTTTCTTGTGACACATTGTTCTTTAAGTAAATAATACATTTTGATCTACATAGTCCTTTTTTTTGTGAAAAATATCAAAATGTCGTGGACATTTAGAAATATTTGCCATTTTCCAAGTTCAAAAGTTTCTGTATCTATGATAGATATAATGGTTTATAACTAGCATTTATCATATGTGTACTTTATGTTGACAACATTTTTTTAATGTCTTTTTATTTTTTTAGTAAGCTTATGAATTTTCACCGTCCAATTCTGATATGGCTTTGAATGGCGGTATGTTAGACACCCATCAACCAATCTTCCAAGAACACAGGAATTAAAGCTAATAATGCATAATATAATGCATTATTATGTTAGATACCCCTACAAATAACTTCATCTAAAAAATTATACCACTTATCGTACGTCCACACGATAAAAATTTCAAGGCAGAATCCAAAAGTAAATCATCCCCACTGACATCAATAGAAAACAAGCGTTGTAATTCATGCAATGCATATTCTCAGTGGTCAGTTTTTCACCATCCATAAGCTAAGAACATGTTCATTCTTTAGTCTTATTCTATTTAGAAAATAACTATTGATCTTAATGGGGATGGTTAAAGACCGTGTGTAAAATGCGCCCCAAAGATTTATTAGTGGTTTCTAACGTGGATCCGCGTCCAAAATCATGTAGAAATGAACGTGGCTCATTTCTCACTGTAAACCATGAGTAGAAAAAACTACCATAAATCCATAAATCCATATGCAATATTTAATACTAACTTTTGAATTTTTCTGTATATGGAGCTGGTTTAAGGCTTTTTTTGTGAGATGAGTTGATGTTTTCAATGGTAACATTTTGGGGTTGGTATGACACTTTGATCGCTTTTTTATCAAGGATTTTGGGAGGCCGAATGAACAAAAAAGCAAAATTTGTACTGTTTTTTTTTGCTTTTTACATCGGTCAACATGAGGCATGAATCTACTTATCAGGTCAATATGATTACAGTGATACCAAATTTATATATTATTTTATGTTTTATTGCTTTTACAAAATAAAAACTTTTTGTTTAAAAAAGGTAAACACGTTTTTGCCTCGCCATAGTCTGAGAGCCATAACTTTTTCATTTTTCTGTGCGTGGAGCTGTGTATGGGCTTGTTTTTTGTGGGATGAATTGAAGTTTACATTGGTTCCATTTTGATGGATGCACGACTTATTGATTACCTTTTAATCCTTTTTTTGTGCGACAGGAAGAAGAAAATACAGCAATTCTAATAGTGTTTTTTTTTTTTTTTACAGTGCTCACTGTGCAGTATGCATGACGTCCTAGTTTTACTCTGGTGCGATACAATTACACTACTACCCAATTTATATAATTTTTTTTATCTTGTAGCACTTCAAAAAAGAAAAAAGGGGATTTACTGTGTAAACAATGTTTATGTACCATCAGAACTTTTTATTGTGTGGGACGAAATAACTACTGGAGGGTTTATATGACTTTTTAATCACTTTTTATTCAATTTTATTTGCAACAGGATGTTTTTTTTACACCGTTATTGTGCGGGTTAAAAAATGTAACGTATTTATAGGTTAGGTCGTTACATACCAAATATGGATACTTTTTTATGTCTGGTATTTTAAATGGGAAAAGGGGAGTATGTGTTTTACTTTTTGTGTTTTTGTTTTGCACAGACAGCCCAGAAGCCTTTGTTAGGATTCCAGGTTGCTATAGAAGTGATCGTGCGGTGGGGTGCCGATGCAGACAGAGGGAGTGTGGCATGTAAGGGGTTAATTGACCGTGACTAAAAAAAGCTCTGATTCTGGCTTTAGAAGCGCATGAGGCCAGCTGTAATATACATGCGCTAATCGTGTGGGCTCACATCATTGACATACCCAAATGTCCATTTGCGGGAATACTTTCCTGCAATGGACGTATAGGTATGTCCCATGTCGGTAAAGAGTTAAAGGGGTATTAAAGTTTCAGCAAATAAACTTTTTGTGTAGTGAACAGTTATAACATTTTTTCTCATATACTTTCTTTACTAATATCTTACCTGTCATTGAATGACAGTTATTCCTGTAACATTACAGAAAACTATCATACTATTACTGTACGTGGGTGTAGCGAGTATTACTTTAACTTTCTCATTTAGCATTTTCCATGCTTTTTATTCAGAAATCCTGAACCTCTCTGCCTACAGTAATTTAACAGAAACCTTTATTATGTACTTCCAAAATATCAAAATCTATTCTGGTTATGTGACACACAGCTTCGTAAGTTGTTAGGGCATGTACACACGGTAAGGCAAGGTCCACACGGCAATAATTGCGGGATGTATTTCACCCGCAATTACGCCGTGTGCTCGGAAGCGGGGGGGTGGGGTGGTGGTGTATAGGCCAGCAGCCCGCCGGCCCCATAGACATTCATTATTCACAGCGCGTATACTTAGGAGACGTAATCCATAGTTTTCTATGAGAACTGTGGATTACCGTAATGACTGGGACGTATCTCGCCCCGTATTTCACGCAGTACGGCGCGAAATACGGGACGAGATACATCCCAGTTTAAGCCGTGTGAACATAGCCTAAGGGTTTTTGGTCGGTTTTTCAGACGGCTTTTGGTTTTAGAAACCGTCTGAAAACCTGCAAGCAACACTCCCTCATAGGCTTCAATAGAAAAACTGTTCAGCAGTCCCTACTGAATGGATTTTCGGCGGTCCGAAAAACATAGAACATGTTCATTCTTCTGCCCGGTTTCCAGACGGTAAATTAACATTGCAGTCAATATAAAACGCTCATACAGATATGTAGTTTTGTATGAATGAGTTAAAAATATATTTTTAGAAAATAACCTGTTGTTTTAATCAAGTTAATCATATATTTAAAAACTGTTGATGACGTTTTGTCTATATTTTAAAATGCTTCTGAAATATTGCCTCATATAGGCTGACAGTTCCTATTCTGTAGAGATAACAGCAGTCATCATCCTCTTTATCACCATAGTCCTTGATTACACTGACAGGTAAAAATATAAATAGATCCACTATTCACTTTAGGTGAAGTTCACAGCTTACCTTCTCTGCACAATGACCTCTACAAAGGGGTCCCAGATTATGTCTACAACACTCCATAGAACTCAATGAGTCACCTCCAGCCTACAGGATCCTATTGTCCTTGTGACTGCTGCAAAGCAAATCTCTGAATTCTGTTAACAGCAGCTCAGACAGCATAGCTGCCTCCATAATAATTTCCAGAAAATAGAATAAAAAAAATGTACAATCAGAAAATAGAGACAGATTAGAAAAAAATATAATTGGTAAAAAACAAAAACAAAAAAACAAAACAAAACTGGGTGTCACGTTCCTATTAAAAAGTCCTAAAATTCTCATTTGTTAATTTCTGTCAATACTGATCCACATTGCTTTTGTAGCTCTAAATTTGTGGTGGAGTTTAATTATAGAATTTCATTTATTAGGAAATCCAGCTAAAGTATTAACCCCTCTTCCCACGTCGGCATCCTTTAAGCTGATTCAGCTATTGATAGTAAATCCACGTCTTCATTCCAAACTGGAATTAACAATTGATCAGCATTGTTAGAGCGGAGCGTGCCATGCTTATTCATTATAGTGATTACATCTTACATCAAGTCAGCGATACCTCCTAAAATGCTGCTGACAATCAGGACCACTAACTTATTCAAATGTTTAATTTGTCTATTACAGAGATAAAATAATCTCCTCTGTTTAATACGTGCAATCTCTTTATCCATAAATAAATATCAATTCGAGGGAGGGGAGACAATTTGCAAACTCATTTCCCCATCTTTTTCATAATCTTTCAGCCTTTGCAGATTAACGAGGGGGGTTTACATTCAATTGTAATCTAGCTAATTATGTTTGTTCCAGAACTAATGAAACACATTTGCTCTACTCCGTTATCTGCAGTCAGGAATTTCTTTAAAAATGGAAACCTTCTCTGTTGTGTTTAACCCATTGGGTGCCTGAGGGCAAACATCTGATACAGATGAGAGTCTATAGTGACTGGGCACATAGGGTTAAACGGCTGTAGGAATGGTTTCTCAAGGAATAATAGGCCAAGACTTGGGGTTCATGTGCATGACTGTTTTATGGCTCCATCATGTATGGAGCTGCATCTACTATGTCTGCGAAAATTATGCATATTCCACAAGACACTGCAAGTATAGAAATTTTCAATGCTTCTAAGGAAGAATACTACCAAATGTCCCTTATTTGGAAGTACACTTCCAATTTTTGATCCATATTCCCCTCTACCTCGTAACTACTTAACTGTCCCTATTTTTGACTGGACAAATCAATTGGCTTTAATAAACTTATCATTTCCCTCCCAAAAGGCATCCCTCTGGTTCTTAAAGGGAATCTATCGCCATTTTCTTTTTTACTTTTTAAAACAAGATACTGATACATATTCTTTTCTTCTTAGCCATTTTTATTTTCTAATTATATGTTTCTCAATTATGTTGCCTGTATACGATTATGGGGGCAGTCGAAGTTGCTTTTGTCAGCATTTAGAGAGTTGTCTAAAAGCAGCTGTGGCGCCCCATGTCTGGATCACCACAAAATAACTGTCTGTGTAAGGTTCCATATGCATTATTAGATGTGATGAAAGTTGGTTCCTCTGCTAAGCACTGCAGACAGACATTGTAACCCGGTCCCTTACTGAGGGTTCTACACTTTACCTTCATCCAGAGTTTAGGACACGGCCCATAGTCAGAGGAAGAGGAAGTGTACGGAGAGAGGGTATTGTGGGTAGAAGAAGGAGGTTATTGCCTCATGTAGAGAGGGTGTGTGCCTTCCTACAGGGCAAGCTGAAGAAATCAGGGTATCAGTCCCTTGGCCACAGTGACTTCCAGAGTCTGTGGCATACTGAGAAAACTACTTGGTGTTCACACGTAGCAGAGTGAATTGCCCAGGAACTCAGCAGCTCCACAGAGTCAGGAGTTCAGCAGTGAGAGAAGCCAGGATTCCTATAGGACTTGCACTGCCTGTTCTTGGAATGGATCACCGATCCAGCACTATTGTCTTGGAAATTACGGAATCCAAGAGTCCTGTTATCAGATGTGTGACTAGCAGCAGGTGAGCTACACCACACTACAGCAGAGAAACTGAACTCTCATCGCACATGTTAGGCAGAAATCCTATTTCCTGGACTGTGTAACACCTCCTGGCAATGTCTGCAGAGCTTCAGTAAATTGCAAGTGTTGATAACCCTGCCTGGATGTGTTTGTTTTCTGCCACATCATCCTGCACCATCTGCCCTGGGAGTCAGCCCCTAGTTGGGGAGGGGTTAATCACCAGGCACTAATTACCACCATCTATCTCCCAGGGATCTCCATTAGTGCCAGGCCAAACTCTGGCCGACAACCCCAACTGGCGTCACAAACTTTTTCAATAACTTCATCTTTGCCGAGCTGCCGCCGCGCCTGGCTGGGCCTGTCCAGCCCTCGGACCCCCCGTGTACTACTACCGAGGACGGCCGGGGCGGTACACAGCTACATGAACATAGGATTATGTGAATAAGAGCAGACCCATTGACTTCTATAGGACAGTTTTCTAGGCATGCTTTGTGGCCTGGGAAGAAGTCAGTGTGCAGGGAGGGGGAAAGGGCAAACTGTGACTATTGACTGATCTCCTGTTGTGAATAGTGTTATCTACACATTGCTGTCACCGTTCAGTGTAATTCTGCCTTTGCTGATAATGAGAAGACTATTGAAATGTTTTCTCTACAGAATAGGAAGTGTTAGACTAATATTAACTCTAATCGACAAGGAATTTTAAAAAATATGAACTGGGATGTTATGGAAAATTAATATAAAAAACAGCCAAAAACACTTAAAAAATGTATTTAACTAAAAAAAACATGGGTTAAATGAATATTAGGCCACACTTTGTATAATATAATTTAATGATTTGTTATAGTTTGGATCTTATTAGTATCTATATTTCATAATTTTGTTCTAATATAAAAACTATTGATAGGTGTAGATATACATGAAAAAAAATGTGTTTATACAATAAACCTTTAGTGAATGGCAGATGCATACTAAGTTGCTGGACTGGCTTCATATGCTGGGTTCTGCCATGGGCAAGAGCCATAGGGGGTTTATGTTAATTGCTGTATGATGGTTTTGTGTTATATAAAGTCCTAATGTGGCAACCATTGAGATTTAGAGCCCCATACTTTACCCCCATATGCCCTAGATATATTCGTACAGAATCCAATAGATAAAAACTTATCATTTTCTATGGCACACAATATATTACAGAGATATTCTCCCTTGGAACCAACAGAAAATATTTTTATAACACTGTGTTTAAGTTTCCAAAAGCAAAATGATCACAGTTAATGCTATTTTGATGCCACGTTTTTTCTCTGTGTTTTGCACATAAACTGCTCATTGTTCATATTCTGTATAAACTTTAAAGAAGAAAAGCTTGTAAAACTTTGGTATAATCTAAAATTCCCACCTATCTTAGATTTCAAAACTAACAAAAATTCACCTACAAGGTCGTCTGGCACAAAAGAATCAGCAAGTTAAAGACTGGTAATGCGGTATTCAAGCCTATTCATGGGGAGTAATCTGTAGGGCTAGCTAACACCTATTCTATCCTATTCTCTAACCACGTTGGGATCTGTCCTTGACAATAATGATCACTTATCTAAACATCTCCAATTTCCTACACATTTCACCGATCCCCGGATCACCAGGAACATATTTACAGTCAGGATATCAAAATGGCTGTGACTGGTGAAACGTGTAGAAGATTGTAGATACTTTGTTTAGGGATATCTTATGGTAAGAGACAGGATCCAGCATTGTTGAGGGGGTCACTCTTTCTAGGGCGAGTGCTCCATCATATGACTACTATCAGGGTTGAACATCTGGCATGTTTAAGGGAGAGAATAATTGTTAGATACCTCTACAATTTATTTCCAATGAAGACCACAGAGTGAATAGGGTTCAGTTACATATGTTATTCTTGACTAGGAAGATGAATGGGAATTTTGGATTATACTAATAACAGTGAAGTTTTATAAATTATTTTAAACCTGACGGGACAGATTTGTTATGACGATTGTGCCAGAATTCTGGCACAATTTGTACAAGGTTACTGAGCACATGCTTTACACCACATTTATTATATGTTTTAGACAGTTTGTAGACTCTGAAAAGCGGCATGGCCTCACGTAAAGAGGTGTGGTTTAGATGAATGTCAGCATGACTTTGTGTACGATTACGTGCACCAAATAATGCACCACAATTTTGCCTCAATTGATGCCCAACACTAAGCCAACTAATAAATGGTGTGAATCTATACTAGACAGTCTAAACATGGGGCTTTGGAACCAATTACCAATCTTCCATAGAGTTATGGTTTCAACATACTGTACAATGGTTGTTCTGGAACCAACTAATATTGCATGTTGAGGGACCACTGTATAAATCTGACCTTAGTAACCAATCAAAGCTCAGTTTTAATTTCTCAAACTACAGTGAAAAAAATCTGAAATGTCGAAGGTCACAATGGAAAACAAAAGCAGTGGTTTTTAACCCCTTAAGGACCCTGGATGTATGAGTACGTCCCAGGGTCCATAAGGGGCTTTGCAGGGGGATTGCTCCGTGACCCCAACCCCCCCTGCACAGCCAGCGGGTGTTAGCGGCTGATCGCCGCTAACACCCGGCCGTAACAGCGTGAACGGGCAGCGTCGCTCGCCCGCGCTGTTTAACCCTTCAGACACCACGGCAAAGATGGCCGCGGCGTCTGAATGAATTAAGATCGGTGCCCTGCACCGATCTTGAGGGTGATCGGCACCGTCGCAGCATAGCTGCAGCGATCCGACCCCCGGACATGACAGCGGGGAGCCGTCACTGCCATGTCCTGGTTTCCCCCACTTCCGGCCGCAGACAGGAAGTGGGGAAACCGTCATCTTGGTACAGTCTAATGCATTGCCTCAATGTTAAAGTAAAAAAAAAAAAAAAAAAGTTTTACAGTACAAAAAAAAGTATTAAAAGTTCAAATCACCCCCTTTACCCATTTTACAAATAAAAACAATAAAATAATAAAAAAGTTACACATATTTGGTATCGCCGTGTCCGAAAAAGTCATATCTATAAAAATATAACATCATTATCCCGTACGCTGAACACCGTATAAGAGAAAAAATTCCAAACGCCAAAATTGCGTTTTTTAGTCAATTAAAAAATTGAATAAAAGTGATTAAAAAAGTTGCATGCATTCCAAACTGCTAGCAATAAAAAGTACACTTCAGCCCGCAAAAAATGCCCCCTCACTGACATCCGTAGGTGTTAGTACAAAAAAGTTTTTGGCCGCACAAACTGGCGCCGCAGCGCAAATTTCAAAACTAGAAAAAGTTTGAAATTTTTTACAGTACCAAAACATAACGGAAACCCTACATGTTTGGTATTGCCGGATGTGTATCAACCTGTAGAATACAGATAACACATTGCATTGACCGAAGATTGAACGCTGTAACAGCAAAACATCCAGAAATATGGCGAAAATACATCTTTTTTCAGAATTTGTCACACTTGGAATTTTTTTGCGGTTTCCCATTATATTCTATAGTATAGTGAATGACACCATTAGAAAGTACATCTTGTCCCGCAAAATAAAAGCCCTCATGTGTCTATGTAGGTGGAAAAATAAAAAAGTTATGGCTCTGGGAAGGCGAGGAGGGAAAAACGAACTTGTCAACAACAAAAAAACGCCGGGTCCTTAAGGGGTTAAAGAAACATGCGCACAAAGAAACAGGCAGGTATAGCCAGGACAGTCCATATGCATGATTGTGCCAAATGTTATAAACTTGCTGTATGCTACTTTATGCAGCTCTGCATGTGTAAATGTGGTGAAGGATTGAGCTATATGACCATGCATTTGTCAGTATGGAGTAAGTATATTTTATAAGAATGTAATAATTGTTCTGAACAGTTTAACGAACTTCCATCAATAGAACCAATTATTTTAATACAATTGTCTTAGATTACTTTTGATGAATGGGCAGACTGTTGATATGGAGTTGTAACGATTTTTAGAAGAAAACACAGAGTATATGAAAGTATATGTTTTATATATTCAGACAGCAACCTGTGTCTATGCGGTGTTGAAGCTCCAGGCTTTAATTGGGAGGTTGTGATCCAAGTGTTGCCCTTTAAACAAATACACAAACAGGCAGACATAGGGAACAGCAAATTCTTTATTTAAGAAGTAGTACATGAAACTTTCCAACTCACACAGTGGGTATAGTACCTGATTACACCACACTATATGCACCACTCTATAACCTGAATGTGCTGGAACTTTGCAGAACAAAAGGTAACAATTTCAGAAAAGCATTAAACGGTTGCTACTACTTTACTGAAACCCAAACTGCAACCAACACCAAATTTCTGAATGAGGGTATCTACATAACAGATCTCTTCCCTTTAACTACTCCTATGCCAACGCCACTTGAACCACGCTTACATGGGCCAACCCACTAAGTACATGCAGGCTTCAGGACACCCACCTTCCCAAATAACAAGCTGCTGGCAACTACCTAGGTCCCATTGACTGTTCTTACCAGATTTGGGCCTAGTCTCACTAACCCAGCAATTGATTCCTTTAGAGGTTAGTAATATCCTCAGCCTTATCTGGAATGGCAGCAGTCCAAAACAGCTGTCCACCTCCACAGCTAAGTCTTCAGCCCTAACAAAAAAGTGGCCTATTCAACTGGTTGCTCACCATCCTCCTCTAGAAAACTCCATGAGCTTTGCTAGGCCAACCTTTGAGGTCTGTGCCTCATGACCCTTTGTCTCTAATAGCAATTGGAAAACCTAGGCTGCAAATTCTTTGCAGGCCCAAAGTCCGTCTCTAAAATTTATTGCTCACTGTTATCCACCAGTGGTCACCCCTCTCGCCTCACATGTCTAGAACCACAGGCTTCTTGGACACCAAACTATACACTGCAAATTGGTGCCAAGAATGCAGCCCTATGCCCAATCTTAAAGTCCCTCCTTTCAGTGTTATGACTTGAGCCACTGGCAACACAACAAGCGGTTCCCTAGTGTAATCATCAACTTCCTCCAACCAGCTGACAGCTTAGTTACAAGCTATATTCTCCACGTTAGCTGTTGTGGCTTTAGTCTGGCGATACTGCTAAGTATCATCGACCCCATAAAAATTCTGAAACAGAAATGGGTTATTTGCAGAGGGCATTGCAACATACAGTACGTATAATAAGGTTTCAACATAACAAAGATAAAAAAAAAGAAAAAAAAGGCTCCATGTGGAGAAAAAAATAAAGTCATCTTTACCTGCAGGAGAGGAAATTGAGAGGAAGTCTAATATTTACCCTCATTACACACTGATTTCTGATGGTTCCCTGTTGGGATCTTACTTGGAGATTACATTGTAATACCGGAGAGCTCAGAACGCAATTCATACAACTGGTGATGGCTTAAAGGGTTTATTAAACATAGATTTGGGATAACAGGACTGACTCCTCACCCGCAATTTCCCGGGCTTTTCCTCATTATACTACCCTCCCAGTGTTCTGGTGACATCTGCTGGTGGACAGATGAATTTCCATCTCCAGCCTTACAACATTACCACACAGTTCTCCATTTCTGTATGCTGTATGTTCTGTTTCCCTTATTCTTTATACTTGCTTGGTTTAATATATCAAATAGGAATCACAGGGAATGTGACAATAACATGACAACAAATATGACAGATGAAGCATGGAATTAAGCCAACCGTCCTGCTTCTTCCAGGAGACTGCCAGAAAATAGGACACAAAAGAGGTAGGTTTTATGGAAGCCTGCTTTATGAAACAATGATGGGTTTTATGAAAACTTGCCTCAAGAATGGACAGTCTTGGATGAATTGGCCTTTTCCCAGGGGCACGGCTAAAATTTCCCAGAATCTAGAGATAAACGGTTGGCAAGTATGAGTAAAGCGATGTGGTAAACACTTGGCCTTCAGTGGCTTTGGCATATAGAGCCCAAAAAATTATGAGACAAGGAAAACATGACTGCTTTCTTCTAAAAACAGCACCTCACTTGTCCGAAGGCTGTGCCTGGAATTGCAGCCTAGTTCTTTTAATGTGAATGGGGGCTGAGCTACAATTTCAGATGCCTGAAGCCTGGAAGAAGGCAGACAAGTTTTTTTAATTTCATGCAATCGTTTGAGGTGCAACTGAAAGTGTTGAGAGACACTCATCATACCTGTATGCCTTATTTGCTCTGCATCCTCGCTTTCGTGCCCTTTCTATCTACCCACCAAGGTCAGGGATTAATAGCAATCAAAATTATATAAAAAAAAGACAGGAAGTTTTAGTTCATTATACACGAGCTAATACTTTCTTGTCTCTGGCTCAAATAAATGAATTTAAAACTCCTTTCTCAGCATATTCTGACAGCCATAAAGAAAAATCATGACATTTCCTAGTAAACAGCCATGGTAATCGGACTTGTCGCTTGGCCGGTCTGCTCATATTTTAATGAGGCCTCAGAGACAGGATGCCTCCCTCAAGGTTTCCATCCACGTGTTCTCAGCCCCGTTCTTATCCTATGCCTGGCTATTTGTGTATGTACATCTCAATGTGTGCACTTCAAACAGAAGCCTGTGGGGGTTTCACAAGCAGTTATGACTGATCTCCTGCAAGTGACTGGATAATTTCATATCCAATCAGGGTGGATTAATAAATATCTTGTCTGTAATAATGTCATAAATTTCCACTATTATTGTACTACAGAGTGTAGTTTAAGACGATGCATGTGGATTTAAAGGGCAAGTGGTGACATTCTTCTTAGATTTGACTCATTTCTTATATATTTTTTGCGCTGGGTATTGCAGCTTTGCTTTTTTTAACTTCATTCTGTTCACTTGACTTAGCACTGAGCTGCAAAATCAAGCACAGACCATGGACGAAACTGGCTTCCTTGTTTTTTCTAAACCTGTATACAGGGCTGGAACAAGGTATTTCAGTGCCTGAGACAAATAAGGCAAATGGAGCCCCCCATGTGAAAAATTCAAATGCCTGGCTCTGACTTGTAGTGTGGAAACCCCTTTAAGAAGGCAGGCCCAAGGTCCTTCATTGCACCACCAGCTGCCATGACAACCAGTTGGCACCCCACAATCATGTTGAGGGGTGAAGCAGTCGATGAGACAGAAGGGTTCACCACCCTTCTGGTAAAGCTTCCTAGATGCCCTGGTCATGTTGACTTTGACATCGGAGGAGTTAAACAGTGGGGATCAGAGTTATCTTCGGTCCAAACTAATGAAGGCATGCATATTTGCCAACATTTTCAACGGTCAAGGAAGAACACTTATGGTTCATTGATAGACATATATATTTTTTCATAATTATCCATACTATATCTATGTCTATACTTCAATAGTTTTTCATTTATACATTAGCATTTTTATGGTTCAACAATTTCAACAGTTATTTGTTAAAAATATATCATTAGCATTTTAATGTTCAGTTAGGTTAGAGGGATGTTATAAAGCATGCTGCGGTCTCTGTTCTGGATCACAGATCCACTGCTGGCATTCGGCACACGAGTGCCGGCATTTTAGGATTTAAAGGACCAGGATCATTTGTGTTCCAATGGCAATCCACCACCTGGGAGTTAAGGAACTTCCTACCTTTGTTCGTGGCGAGATTGTTAGTGTCTTTAGTTGATTCTGACGTATGCTTGTAGCGCTGCTGTTAAACTCTTTACCTGCTCTAGCTTTGCTGTGGGACTTCTTGCCATGCTAACCTGCTGACTTCCTGTTACCTCTACGTCTCTAAATTCCCCCAAGTAGCCACGTTAGAAAAAGCAACCTGGGAGTCCCCTATAGCCAAGCTCACCCTGCCTTGCAGCGGGCTCCGAAGAAAACTGGGGGACTCCTTAGACTCCACTCCCTGGCGTGGTCTGCAACATCTGTTGCGGTGACCCAGACTGGTACTTGTGATAATCGTGACAATGGAGATGCTCATACTGGGGCAATGAAGTACAGTTATTAATGCAAGTTTATTTATCAAGTCAATATTTAAGAATATATTTAAGAATTAGAGAGGAACAGGTGGATTTGGGTCAAAATTAGGGACTGTCCCTCTAAAAATGGAATACTTGGGAGGCATGTGGTACACATTGGTAGTAACTAACAGCCGGCCATGTATGGAGCAGGCTCAGTTCATATGCTTGCTCTATACACAATTGCACCCCATTCCTGTCTTGCATGAGGTGTTGCTGTTGGCTTCTTCTTACCTCAGCCTATGTGTTGTCCTGTGCTCTGCTGAGATGACCCTTTTAACAGAACAATTTACTCATGGAGTAGCTCTTCTGCATATATAAAAGAACTGCTTCAATGATAGCTTGATTTAATGTTATTACTGAATTACATGATTGATGCAGGAATTGGTAGACTAAGAAAATTGATGGCCCTAGGCATTAAATTCTGAGCCCCTTCCCAATCACTAGAAAAATGTAACTGACTATATAACAGTTTTTGTTAACAAAATAAGAAAATAAGAAAAAATAAGATTTGGCTACATTACAGGATAAAACATAAGATCATCATTATCACCACCTGTTAGTTGGTTGTACCCTTAGAACTCTTTTCACTCCTGACATTCTCTGAACAGACGACACAGATCTCCTTCTTACCTGAAACTGTCACATATGTCTGGTATTGGGGAAAAGCAATAATATTCATGTCATAAGCAACAATATGAACTATGTCAATAGATTTCATCAGAAAGTGACACAAAGGGACACATGTATGAAACTGTTTAGGTCTAAAACTCACTTTTTAGTTTAGTACTCACAATTGAGTTTTAGACCTAAACAGGTTCATACATGTGACCCAAAGTGAGAAATAATGCCCTATACAGGACTTGAGAGTGAGACTTCAGAAGAAAGAAAGAGCAAACAAGACTCTAGTCAAATAGTTTTCCCTAAACAGAATAAACATAGTTTAAACTGGCACATAAATAGAAAAAAGTATGTCTATCTACAGTATATTTTTAGATATTCATCATGTCCCCCCGAAGCCGTCTTTTCTCTAAGCTAAATAACCCTAATCTTGCTAATCTTTCTGGGTATTGCAGTCCACCCAGTCCTTTTATTTCGTTGCCCACCTTTGAACCTGTTCAAGCTCTGCAATGTCTTTTCCGTGCACTGCTGCCCAGAACTGTACACAATATTCCATGTGTGGTCTGACCAGTGACTTGTATAATGGGAGAATAATGTTCTCATCATGTGTATCTATGCCCCTTTTAATACACCCCATGATCCCATTTGCCTTGGCAGCTGCTGCCTGACACTTGCAGCTACAATTAAGTTTACTGTCCTCTAGGATTCCCAAGTCCTTCTCCAGTCACTTTTTCCCAGCGTTTTTCTGTTTTTAAGATGTAATCAAGGAATGGATTTTTGCTTCCCATGTACATAAACTTGCATTTATCTGTGTTAAAACTCATCTGCCAGTTCTCTGCCCAGGCCTCCAACTTATCCAGATCCCATTGTAATCAGATACTATCATTTAATGTCTTCATTACTTTACAGATCTTAATATCGTCTGCAAAGATTGATATTCTACTGTGCAATCCTTGTATAAGGTTATTAATGAACATATTAAAGAGAATAGGTCCCAAAACGGACCTCTGTGGTCCCCCCCTAGTAACAGGAATCCAGTCTGAGTATGTACCATTAATCATCACTTGCAAACATTTTCCCCCAGTCCAAGCATTCTCATTTTACTTACCAACCTTTTATGTTGCACATTATCAAATGCTCTATCTATCTATCTATCTATCTATCTATCTATCTATCTATCTATCTATCTATCTATCTATCTATCTATCTATCTATCTACTTATTCATCTATTTCTATCTATCCATTTATAGTGGTATTTGAAATTCTGTGAACCCTTCAGAATTTTCTATATTACTGCATAAATTTGACATAGAATTACATCATATTTTCACACTAGTCCAAATAGTAGATAGAGAGAAACAAAAGAAACAAATTACTCCAAAATGTTAGACTTCTTCCTTCATTTATTGAGGAAAATGGTTCAAGATCACATATTTGTAAGTGGTAAATATTTGTGAACATTTGGATTCGGGACCTTGTATGACCAGCTTGTACAGCAATAACTGCAGCTAAATGTTTCTGGTAATTGTTGATTAGTTCTTCACATTTGCTTGGAGGAATTTTAGCCCATTCATCTTTACAAAACAGCTTCTTCTATGTTATGTTGGTGGTTTTGCTCCCATAGACTGCTCACTTCAGGTCCATTCACAACATTTCTATTGAAAAAGAGTCAGGACTTTGACGTGGCACTTCTAAAATTTTAACTTTATTCTCCTTTATCAGGCTTTTCTCATCATGCTGTTTTACAGAGTGACTGCTAGCTTCAGACTCACACTTCCTGGTCAGGCTGTGGGTGGGTCTACAGCAGTGAATGGCATATCAGCCCTGCTATTACTAGCTGAGCCTGTTACAGTGAAATGTATATTGAAGGTTTGCAAACTGTAGCGCATAATGCTACAAACACAATAAAAAAGCGGTGCTTGAGTACTGATGGCACTACCACAAGGTAAGTATACCAATATAAAACAGAGTAAACATAGTACCACATTGAGTAAATCAGATGCAAGTAATACAATCCCAATGTCAATTCATACAGATAATACACATATATTGAGATACTGACATATAGTACTATGCACAATCATTAAATAAATAAATAAAAAGAGAAAAGGGGATACAGACCAAATGGTGCCAGGACTAAAAGTTTAAAGCTTGTCAATAAGTAATGTAAATTAGCTCCTGTCTTTCAAGATAAGAAATATAGCAGAGAGTGAGTCATCATTACGACCACTGCTGTAGCCCGTAAGAACAGAGAGAAACGGCCGGTAACAAGTAATGCTTGTCTGCAAAAGTAGAAGAAAAGTTCTGCTCCTGATTCTGAAGAGAAGCAAAATTAGAAAGGCAATGTATTTGGCAAAACTTTACTAACCTTTGCCTAGATGTTTAAAGCTAATCAATGAAACAAGAATAATCCTTTATTCTTTGGTAGAACATCTTTTGTTGTCTTGCTGCATGACCTGTGTCCTCTGAGATTTACTGTAGGTCATGGACAGATGTCCCAACATTTTCCTTTACAATTTACTAGTATAATTCAAAATTCATTGTTCCAACCTGACCCAGATGCAGGAAAAAAGGCCCAAACCATGATACTTCTACCATCGTGTTTTACGGGGTTTTATGCTAAAATGCAATGTTTTCTATTTTCCAAACATAATGCTTCTCAGTTAAACCAAAAAGCTCTATTTGGCCTCAACCATCCACAAATCATTGTTTCAATGGCCTTTTGGATTGTCCTGGTGGCCTTTGACAAACTGCAGACAGGAAGCAGCTTTCTCCTTGCAGTGCACACCCTTGTTGCTCAGTTTTCTCCTGATGGTGGAGTCATGAACATTCATATTAAGTAATGTGAGAAAGATCTTTAGTGGTTACCTTTGGCACCTTTGTTACCCTATTATACACCTGGCATGATCTTTGTTAGTTGACCATTTCTGGTGAGGGTAATAATGACCCTGGAATTTATCTGTTTGCTGAGTTGGATCTATAACCTTTTCCAGCCTGATGAGCATCAACAACTTTTCTTCTGAGGTACTCAGAAATGTCCTTTATTTGTACCATGATACACAAACACAGATTGTGAAGCTTGGTCTTTGATAGATCCATGTTCTTTAAATAAAAGAGGTCACTCACTGACTCCTGATTGTTGTCTCACTGATTTAAAAAAATCTGACTTTAATTTTACCTTTGAATTATCTACTAATTCTAAAGGTTACCATACTTTTGCAACTTCTAGATATGTAATATTGGATTATTTTCCTCAGTAAATAAATAAGTCCAATTTTTTTTATTCATTTGCTTGATTTGGTTCTTTTTATTTACTTTTAGGACTTGTGTGAAAATTGCATGCACTTTGCGGTCAAATTAATTTAAAAATCTAGAAAATTCTGAAGGGTTCACAAATTTTCAGACACCATTGTATAATCTATTTATTTTAGATCTATCTACTTACATATTAATCTGTTTTAGATTTGTTCCATATCTATGTACTGTGTATATACATTTCATCTATCTATCTATCTATCTATCTATCTATCTATCTATCTATCTATCTATCTATCTATTCTATTTATCTATCTATCTACTATCTATGTACTGTATTTATCAATTTTACCTTAGGAACCACTGGGCAGATCAAAACTGACCTGTCTGCTCAGTGGTTTTCTCAATTTGAGGTCTGAAAGGCTTAGTAGAAATTAGATTTTATGTAAATCCTACCAAAATTGGGATTATCCACTAACAAAACCCTAATGACTGCAGCCAGTTTGTCATGCCCCTCATATCTGTGTCTGCTTTACCTCTTTAGATTACCCCTGGATTAATTTAGATTATCTGTGTTTGGTTTGCTATGCCAGATTACCTTGGGGACAAGATGATTGCTGGAGAGGTCCCGCTGCTGGGAGTCCTGACAATCAGATTTTATCTATGGGGAAGGCTGGTGTAAGTGCTTGTTTTTCTTTCAGTGCCACTGCAGGGAAAACAATGCCTTACAGAGCGCCCACTGGACTCCTTTGGGCATCCTTTGTTTTCAGTGGTCACCTGTGACCCTATGGAGCAAGGGCCACTCTTTAGATGACACAAGTATGTATGTAGAGTGGGGGACTGATAAGGGACTGCCTTAATAGGCCAAACATGTCCTCATAGGAGTTAGTTGTCCAAATCAAACAAACTCTTTACATTTTTTTCTGTATAGAACAGAAAGGTATAGTCCTCTTACGTGTTTATCTGCAGGAGGAAGACTTTGGTTTAATGTTTTGAATGCAAAGAGATGCCCCATAAATACCAGGGGATCAAGTCAGGTGGCAGACTCTGTGTCCCAGACAGCGCCCATAGTAAATGTCACACTTTCTAAGGTTATCCATCTTTGAATTTGCCAATGTGCCTTTGCTTGTGGAGACCTATTTAAACTAGAAGAGGATACAAGCTGCATACCTATAAGAGGTCCCTGCTGTTACAGTGAATACTTAATGCTATCCTCGCCGGTCTGTCTCACATCTGAAGGAAGATGATAGTAAGTCATTCAGAGATTACATCAATGCCAAGCAGGTGTTGTTTTTTGTATGTAAGAAGATGTCCACTAGGAATCGCTGTTCTACAAGTCGCCATGCAGTTGTTCGATTGGACGTTAGCCGACCTCCCTACCCCACAGCGGTCGACTTTTGTTACCTAACAAAACCAGTCACTTATTGTAGCATCACATGTTCCATTCCCATCTGCATTAGAGAGGCTTGGAGCCAGATTCAATCATACTTCAGAGGAATAACAGTGTAGTATGCCGACACCTAAAAGGTTTGCATAGGATTAGGAATACATGGTTACCTTCTTCTAGAAACAGTGCCACTACTGTTCATTGGCTTTTTTCTGGTATTACAGCTTACCTCTATGATTTAGTCTGAGCTTTTATACGTCATACAACCTGTGAACAGATGTGGCGCTGTTTTCAGGTGATAACAGCCATATTTAAATTTTTTACAAACAGAGGCTGTTGTGGTGTAATAACCCCTTAAACAATTTCTATGTAAGGAGGAGGAAACAGGGAGTATAACAATCTATTTATAATGTCTACATTGAACGAAGAATATTTCTGCATTGTGGTAACAGGCCTAAATAAATTGCCTTATTATGCAGGTAGTGGTAATGCTATTTTATACTGAGCGAATGTACCTATGGTACTAATGTGAACCCGCTGCTGCTTCTATGCAGTTGGCAATCTGGCAGCAGAGAATTTCTGACCTTGTTACTGACTGATTAGGAGGGATAGCATAGGTATTCCTGTAGGTGGTAGCGATTAGGGTATGAAGAGGGTGAATTTTGAGGGTGAATACCTGTGCTCGCATGAAAAAGGCTTGTTTCCTACTAGAGAATGTTGTGTGCTAGGCTGAGTGTATAACCTGAGCACTGTGGTATTCTCAACAATTCTCCAGCAATGTCCAAAAGACCCTGATAAAAAGGGGACACCTGGACTCCTGGAAGAGTTAGCAAGTCTCCTAGGCACTGTATATACATGTTCCTGTATATACATGTTCCTTGTGTGGTGGAGGCTCAGAAGCTGTAACGCAGCCGGGATAGGGGCACTCCGAGACTGGACGTTTAACTCAATAGAGGCTGCGGCATCTACAAACCATCTAAATCCCTGGATTACGATAGCAGGTGCTGCTGTGTATCATGTAATCGCATAGTCTAATCCTATAAAAAAAGTAAAACATTGTTAAAAATGTTTTTCAACCTATAAAAATATATATAAAAAACAAAACACAAAATTCCTGGTCCCCCAATAAAATTTTTTTTAGAAAATAAAAAAGGTACATAATAGGTATCACCATATATATCCATAATGTTCCTGGCTATACAATTATTGTGTTACTCAATGTGTACCGTGAATGGTGCAAATAAAAAAAGTAAAACAGCATGTTAGAATTACATTTTTTTTGTTCATTCAACCTTATAAAAGAAGAGAATAACATATCATTAAACACTCTTATGTGCCCTGTAATGGTACCAATGAAAATGTCAATTTATCCTGCAAATAAAAAGCTCTTACACAGTTCCATCAACCGAAAAGTTATGGCTCTTTGAATATTGTGACATAAAGACAAGATTTTTTTTTTTATGATTCAAGGACGTGAGAAGGGGCCGGTAAAAAAGAGGTATGGCTTGACAAAGTGGGATGTGGTCTGTAAAAGGGGGCACAATTTGAAAAGAAAATTTGGTGGTGCAAAATCTCCCTATAGCCAATTCTCAAAAATGTATGACATTGTGGCCGGTGTGAGCGAGCAGTGGGACATGGAAAAGGGAGAGAAGCTGAGCTGACCGAGATAAAATTTAGACCTGCTGTAGAGATGACTAGACTTGTGATCTCTAATGACTGCTTATTGACAGGGCTGGGACAAGGCATTCTTGCTCTAAGTAAGTTGGGCAAATGGTGTCCGGCCATGACCTGACATATGGCGCCTTTAGCAGTGCCCACCTCAGCCAAGTGAAATTTAAAAAAAATACAATTGCACCATATTTTTAGAGGATTTTTAGGCAGGATGTACTAAGGGCAGTAAGATGGCACCCCTGGGGGATTCATTAGGCTCTCGGCTGCTGTGACTGCTGGTCAGCACCCTATGATTGCTTTACAGGGGAGCCAATTGGGTCATGAAAGGGGGTGCACCCCTCCTGCATAACTGCCTAGATGCAGCAATTGCGTTAACTGCAGCATCGGAGTAGTTAAATGGCTGGGATCGGAGTCATCTCTGGCTGCTGAAGGCAGGTGCCAGTTGAAACTGACAGCTTATAAGCATGTTCCATACTTGTACATCCTTTCTGACAGGCAGAGATAGTCACCCAAGGCTGTCGCCTAATTCTGCCCACTCATCAACCTGGCACTGGAAATTAAACTGTGATTGAGCCATGTGATTCTCACCAGGAGTGGATTCTGAGACAAGTCATCTCTTTGACAAAGAGAGGGGCCTATGTGAGTGATCAATTAGAACAGTCTAGTAACATTAGCTATAAAGGACAAAAGAAAGTGAATGTGAGATGCCCTAGTATTTAGAGCATATAGACTGTGCATGAGAGTAGTAGCTCTTAGTACAAGAACCTAGAGACTATGTATGAACATGAAACCTCATTCGAGTTGCAAGTCTATAACTACTGTAACTAAGTCTTGTGCCTCTGTGTGAGAACATCCACACTTATTGACCTCTGTATATGTTTCTGAAACTGTCAAGCATAAGTGCCTCTTGTGAGTAAAGCCTTTGTAAGTTCAGCATTGATTTTTTTTTCTGCACTATCCTCTCAATGAAGCAGTTACTACTAGACTCCTCACCTTACCTGCTGATGAACAGAAGGATTGGCTCCTGGAAATTCTGGGCTTGATAACAACAAAACCAACATTTGACTTCTTTTGTGTATACAGTACATAAAACTAATATATGGTTGCTCACTTTCAGGTTTTTGGAAATCAATATATTCCGTGCTGGTGTTTTATCCTCCAATCAGTAGACTCCAAGCTGTTTTATGACAGTCTGTAATATAAGGCTTATTCACAGACTACTATAAATGATAGACTGTACATTGCTGAAATATTACTGAGCAGAACTATAGCTTTTCTTTCTTGACTGAGGACTCAGTTTATTGGTCTACACCTGCATTTACATACCCTGACAAAGTCAGAGCAGCCATATTAGTGCACCCCTTGGCAATCAGCACTTAGAGCACTTACCTCGGTTGCCCCACCCCCCACCCCCCCTGCTGCGCCCCTGCCTCTGTGTACAAGTCTGATGAGTTTGGGCCTCCCAAGAGTTTTATATATTAGAGTCACCATGGTTATGGTGGAATAATTAATGTCTATGGTCTTGAAACAGAGACACCGGCTGGCGTATAGTGTGGATTTTCTGTATGCAGGACCATAGCAAACCAGATGCAAGCAATTCTGATAATAACAATATATAATAGTAATTTCTATTCTAAGAAGCTTTCAATAGATGCAATTGTATAAGCACAGAACTGTGTTATATCTAGCTGTTGTCCTAATATAGTCTCAAAATCCGACACTAAGCATTTTGGTCGATTAATTCGCAGTTTGTGTGGGAGGATGCTGCAGTACCATCTAGTGCTCACATACTGTATAACACAAAATTTCCTTTAATTTCTTAATTTGTTAATCCTGCCTAAAACAACTAATGTTCCATCCCTCTTTTGCTTTTTTCTAGAGCCATATTAGGGTTGTGACAACTGAACCCCATGCGGTCTACTGAGATCACTAGAAAACCCAAAGAAGTTTGTAGGGTCCAGTTTTTGCATTAATGTCTTGATGTGCAATGTATATGTAATATATGGTGGGTAGATTTATACTGTCCATCCTATATATTCACTCCATGAACCTCCCTCGACTTGGCCTTTTGCACAGGTTCCAATAAGGCTTGAAATGTGTATATTTCATTATCTCCGAAATATCCTTCTGGCCGTGGTAAGTATTTTCCAGAAGCTGGAAATGTCTGTGCATTTGAAGTGGAAAGATATAGATGACATTTTTTGCATGGCAAAGTGTTAAGGTCACCCTGAGTAAATGAGGAATAATGAAAAGGATCCTGCAGAAATCTTGGTTTGCCGAAGGAAATGCAAAGTTTACTCTACTCAATGTATTGCTAGAACAAAGACATTAACTCCCCGGTGTAAACTCAGATTCAGTTCTGAAGTGCAAATATTTTAAAACTATATAAGATTTGACAGTTGCCAAACCAATATAGTATTCAGCTGCATCACAAATGAGTGACTTGCAAATGGGGTTGGCAAGCTTTAAGGAGCGAACATTAACCCGACAAGGTCTGTAAGTGGCAGATGTCATGACTGTAGATGCGAGGGGAGCTGCTCATTGGTATTAGCATCTTGTAAACTCCAGGCAGTGTCATTGGATGATATAATGTATCTAGGACATGGTGGATCCATTATTGGGGGTTATCATGGAAAGAAACAAGGTTGGATTTTTCCTGGCTGAGCCATCTGTTTACCCCTGGAGATAAGCGTCACTAGAAGTGTTTATAAGCTGCTAATCCCCCCTGCACTATAGTATCTTTGTTCCTCGGAAGCAACATCCATGTTAACTGTGAACTCAAAGCTGTCTGCAAATAATCCATTGCCCCTTTGTAATCTTATGCCTATAGCTTCAAAGTCAAAATGATCTTCTGACATGTGAGAGATACATGTGAGAAGATCTGGAAATCCTCATCAGTCTGAGATCACAGATTTAATCTGATTGTCTGTGTAGTTCTGACATATTAGAATAACATCTTTGCTGCATTTCCCTCTGTAAAGGAGGATGACTATTCCTAATTATGTGAGTCTTAGGGGCCACATGTATGAACCTGTTTAGGTCTAAAACTCACTTTTTTGCCCATAGGTTACTATGGGCAAAAGAGTGAGTTTTAGACCTAAACAAGGCGAGATCATCAATGCTATTTTAGCAAGGCCAGTATTTCAAAAACTACCAAGCTTGTGGAGTTTCTGCTGTTTAGGTCTAAAACTCACTTTTTGCCCCATAGGTTACAATGGGCAAAAGAGTGAGTTTTAGACCTAAACAGTTTCATACATGTGGCCCTTAGTGTATGTTCATGTGAGTGGGATACACAACAGACTTTTCACTGGATTTGAGAGCATAAAATCCAATGCTCATTACAGAATAAGCAAAGTAGATTTGTTAAAAATCTGCAGAATGTTGATTTATGGTGCTAAAACATTAGATGGTTTGTATACTTGGTAAAAATAGATAGAAGTGGATCCAAGGTAGGCAAAACAAAGAAAAGAATGAGACTTACCTGCCTCCGAACCCCCAGCAATCTGCTCCTCTTCACATCTGGCTTCTCGTCCCAACACACTGGAGAGGCTTGCGCTCCATTCACTTACAACAGAACACAAGCTTTTTCTGCATGTAAGGACAAGAAGTCAGAAGTGAAGAGGAGCGGATTGCCAAGGAAGGTTTGGAGCAGCAGCAGCGGGGACAGGTAGGTAAGTATCTTATTTTTTTTACCCACCCTTACCCCACTTCAATATAAGGGGTGGACAACCCCTTTAAAGATTTATTGTGAAATTTCTTTATTGGTAAAATCCACACTAAATCCGCAATGACATGTATTGCTACAGATATTGCTGTGGAAATGCAGCCACAACTGTGGATTGGAAACAACATGGGCCTCTTTTATGAAAATTCTCTAATATTAACAGTCTTTGTTGTCTATAGCGACTAATCAGAGCTTGGGTTTTATTTTTCCAGAGCGGCATACGAAATAACAGCAGGTCTCTGCTGTAGACAGTTTTCATACATGAGACCCATTTAGTTTTTTTCTTACCTAAGCTTTACCATAACCTGTGTTAAAATCTGCAAAGGCAAATCTGCAAAAAATGTAAACAGAAACTGAAAAAATTAAAGGGGTATGCCCACCACAGACATTGATGGCATCTCACCACTCAGCTGTACTCAGATCTGCCATTTCACTGTTCAAAACCAGGAGGTTCTGGGCCTCCTTCCTGAGGGAGGTACAGGTCCCAGAGATAGAACTTGTACCTTTTAGACTAGAGATATGCCATTAATGTCTATGTTAAGACACCCCCTTTAAGTGCTGATTTATTACTATGAATTACCTGTGTATACACTTCAGATTTCTACTGCAGAAAATCTGCAGCATTTCCATCCAATGTGGATATACCTGATGCAGATATATTGTATGGTCCCGTATTACAGCTGAAAGACCTGTTGAATTTCCACTGAATTCATCAATATAGGGGTTTATGGTCTCAACAGTCGTCCCTCTGAAGAACAATATAGTCTGCTACTTTGTACTCTGAAATGTCTTAAAACGAGGAGCAAAAGTCTGTATTCACTCACACACCAAATAGAGAGAAATTAGATTATGGCAGTGACACAAAACATGGGGGCCACACATGGCTGAGACTATGGGTAGGCAGAGGTAGGCAACCGCCTAGGGCGCCACTTCATCACAGGCAGAAACGGGGGCACAAGGAGTCATGAAGTCAGCTGAATTCTGCATTGGGGAGGGTGCTATGTGCCTTATTTGCCTAGGGCACCAGAATACCTTGTCCCAGGACTGGGGCCGCATGCAACACACATTGCTATTCTGGGGGGTCCTTAACCATCTGGTCAAAGAAATACATGTCTGTGTCTGGTGGCTGCTTACATGTATTTATCATATTACAAAGGAATGGCACTGAATACTAATGCACTATGTGGCCATCAATGGAACCACCATATATTGGCAAAATGGGGGTCTTATGACCCCTTAGGCTGCAGTTTAGAAAGTAACACATAAGGCAGAGAGGTGCCCATGAATGAAAGCGGATGTACATTGTAGCTGATGGGAGCAGTGAAACACTCATCTGGTCCAACAACTCAGCAGGGATGCCATAAGAAATTGCATAGCCAAAGCAGCTGGGCCTTCTGCCTATTAACTAGATTTCTTGACCATATCACCATATTCTATCTTGTACTATATCAGCGTGACCTCTTCTCAAAAATATGCTCAGGGCCCCAGACAGGAGCACTGCTAATACTGCCCCTATAGGGCCCATGTACAGTGAGAGAGTTTCATGAATGGAATGAGAGGTGGAGGGAACCCCTATTCTGCCAAAAGAAGAGAGTCCCGGAAGTGGAAGCAGTATTTATCAGACATTTATTCTTTCAGCGTAGTACAAATGTCTCCGGTAGCAATATTGGGTTCAGTTTTATTGTCGCCTTTGGGATTGGTTGAATCTGACAATGTTGCCGTCAATGAGAAAGCATTGAGTATCTAGAGAAGCTTTATTTGTTCCATTTCCATTTACTCTCAGCTGCTGTTTGGTTTTGTAAATCCCCCAAAAATCTGTAAGTATAAAACATTTTCCTTATCAACCTTTCTATAGACAACCACCAATGACACTCTGTAGCTTTATGACGAGATGTATCAAATCTCGGCTCGTTACGCACACTACAAACTTAATATTTGTGTCAGGACAGAAGTCCCAATGCTCCATGATTTTGGTCTTTGTGATAAGAACAATAGTACGTGAATACTTTTGATCTCTGTTGGAGGAGAATAATCATTGTTTGGTACATTTCACAGGAGTCCAAGCTCACGGTGTCACCTCAGAAGATTCCACTAGGTGGCACACTTGATACATTTACCAGATGCCAAGTTGGCAAGTAGCGCTGGCAGACTGCAAATTTTTCATCTTTATACAAAATAGCAAACAATGGTCATAAATTCAAATAAAGATTCACAGAACGGAAACTATATTCTGCAGTTTTGCTTAGAATTCCTTTACTATTTTTAGATGTTCTGCTCCAAAACAAGGAATTCTGCAGTGTTATGTCTGATGCAAGTCTCTTTTGTTTTTATCTCTTTTGTTTTTAGCTTATTCATGAGGCACTAATTACATGTAACTGGTGGTGACACCTAGAGCCAGACTGGGGACAGTGGCTCTAATCCCAGTGTTACCTGCCTGTGCCCTTGAACTCATTATCTGTACCAGAAGGGGCTGATAATCAGGACAGTTCTATATTCAGTTACCTTATATAAAAAAACATACTAGCTGCTGTTTCTGTTGTACGTAAAGATGTTCAGTACTATGACGTTAATAGAAGCTGTAAAGATCTCACAACTTTTTGGAAGGACAATTATGTTTCAAGATGTGAAAGGGTAATTCTTTTCTACATATCCACGTTTGAATGGTTGTAATGTACAAAATATAGAAATTTTTATCATTCAAATTTCACGAAATTATGAAAATAGATACAACAGATACTTTTAAGGCCAATATAGTAAATATAATGATGCTATTCCCACATCAAAAAAGAGAGACATTTAAGGAGGAAAGAGGGATAAAAGTAGGGACTATCCCTACAAACAAGGGACACTTTGGTGTTATTTAGCACAAATATAGTTGGTATCTATCTATCTATCTATCTATCTATCTATCTATCTATCTATCTATCTATCTATCTATCTATCTATCTATCTATCTATCTATCTACAAAGTAGTAAAATAATACTTTGAGAGAGGATAAGCTGGTTGGGCTGTGGTGTCAGACTTTGTTGCCCACTCTGACATTCATTCTACCAATGCTAAAGTTTAAATGGCAGCTAGTGTAAAAGCTGGGACCCCCTCCTCTTTTTCTTCTCTTTGGTTTGAGTCATGATTCCTGGAATATGAAAGAACAGTCCCCAAGTGAGCTGCACAGACAGTGCCAAATAATGGGGGTAGGCCCAGCTCTTTGGTCTAGGAGGAATGATTCGATCTGTGATGTTAACACCAGTCATGCCTGCGATTGCTCTTTAATGGACTTCCTTCAGGGAGACCATACAACACGGTTTTAGCACTTTTTGAGTATCTTGCCGTTAACCAGGACTACTGTATTGATTTCTGAGCACAGGCCTGACATATGTAACCTTTTTATTCATATGATACTGGCTGGACTGTAATCTTTTTAAGAACATGGGATGTTACAATGCAGTTTAGTTATACATGTTATTTTATTGGTTGCATGGATTTGGATTTATAATGCAATGTATGTGATATGTCTTGTATTTTTTAATAAGAAAATATGCAAAAGAAAGAGAGTAGCATGCATTATGGATTACTAGGTTTTCTACTGAATGCAAAAAGTGTTTTTATTCATTGATAACAAGTCAAAAAGGTAGAAGAAATACAACACAAAATATAAGAAAAGGTTTTGGTGTTTAGGCTATGATCACAATGTATCTATTAAATGAGCTAGGGTTATGTTGAGAGTATTCCCAGAATATATACCTCTGATATATTCTACTATGTAAAATATGTAAAAAGGAAAGCAAACCTTGAGAGAAATCTGTACAATATAACTTTTATTATATTACAACTAAATCAGCATAGTCAATACCAGGGAGTGCAATAAACAAACATGAGAGGGGAAAAGGACCTATCCCTATCCGCTACCATTACCTTATATAGAGCATCTGTCCTGATAAGGGCGAACTTGATCAATACCCTATCCGTCAAAACAGCCTTGGAGAATTGTTGACATATACCGTCTATACTGATAAAGATATACAAACCAAAGTAATACAAATATTTTATCACAAATGCCAAAAAAATGGACATCACATAGACACCTAGGAACCTCTTTTGGGATCTCAAGGAAAATGACAACCTATACCTATACTACTGCATAGCAATACAGTGGCATACATCACCCACCAACCATGATGCAAAAAAAAGCATACCATGCAGTATACAGTATCTCACAAGACTGAGTACACCTTTTATTTTTGTAAATATTGTATTATATCTTTTCATGGGACCACACTGAAGATATGACACTTTGGTATGATGTAAAGTAGTCAGTGTGCAGCTTGTATAACAATGTAAATTTGGTTTGCCCTCAAAATGACTCAACACACAGCTATCAATGTCTAAACCATTGGTAATAAAAGTGAGTACACTGCTAAGTTAAAGCGGACAAATTGTGCCCAAACTGTCAATATTTTGCATGGCCACCATTATTTTCCAGCACTGCCTTACCTCTCTTGGGCATGGAGTTCACTAGCGGCACAAGTTGCAGCCACTGGAATCCTCTTCCACTCCTCCATGACGACATCATGAAGCTGATGGATGTTAGAGACCTTGCGCTCCTCCACCTTTCGTTTGAGGATGCCCCACAGATGCGCAATAGGGTTTAAGTCTGGAGACATTCTTGGCCAGTTCAGCAACTTTAGACATAAAAATAACAATTTATATAGAGCAACACTTGCTGTAGCTTTACATTTCTTTTTATTTATTTTTTGTTTCATCTGTGTGCAATACAACTTGTTAAACACTTAGAGCGACATGTCAGAAAATAAGCGCTTGCAAGCCAGTTATAAGGCGCATTAAATGAGTGTATATTACTTCTGAAATAAACCCCTCAAAAATCTGGCACGTGGTATTCATTGTATACCATATTTAATGCGCCTAATTTAGGCGTATACCGAAAAAAAGCGCATAGAATATCATTACTAGCATATTTGATGCATCTACTTTAGGCGCATTCAAAAGTGTCGTGCCTGGTATAAAATGCACCTAGTTTTGGTATTCGACAGTTCATTTATATATAGAATACAGAGTCAACAGTTTTTTGGTGCAAAATACACCCCAAAAAATGATGCAGCCCTATTGGGACATGTCACCCTTAATTCAAATTTTTTGAAAGTACTAGTAATGACAAAAACATCATAGAAAAATTGTATACTTAGTTTTAGCAGAACAATCATCCTTTCATGGTCTCAGTTCCAATTCGGAAAAGCCCGGACAATCGGCAGTACTGCACACCTGTGCAACATTTTGGGGCAGATACTCCTCTTTTTTCAGTCCAGCACCTTTACACTCATTCTCTTTAGCAAGGCAGTGGTCGTCATGGAGCTTTGTTTGGGGTCATAATTATGTTTGAATACTGCACTGCGGCCCAGTTTCCAGAGGGAGGGGATCATGCTCTGCTTCAGTATGTCACAGTACAGGTTGGCATTCATGATTCCCTCAGTGAACTGTAGCCCACCAAATCCAGCAACACTCATGCCGCCCCCCAACCATTATATTCCCACCACCATTCTTGACTGTAGCCGAGACACACTTGTCTTTGTACTTCTCACCTGGATGCCGCCGCACACATGTGATACCATCCAAACCAAATAAGTTATCTTGGTCTCATCAGACCACGGGACAGGGTTTCCCAGTAATCCTTGTCCTTAGTCTGTTGTCTTCAGCAAACTTTTTTGCAGGCTTTCTTGTGCGTCATCTTTAGAAGAGGCTTCCTCTGGGATGACAGCCATGCAGACCAATTTGATACAGTGTGCAGCATATGGTCTGACCCCTCACCTCTTTAACCTCTGCAGCACTCATATGTTTATTTTGAAAAAAAATCTCTGGATATGACACTGAGCATGTGGAACCTATCTTGTTAAACTGCTGTATGGTCTTGGCCATCGTGCTGCAGTTAAAGGAGTTGTCTCATTACAAGCTTTCAGCCTAAGTCAGTGAGCCTGGCAGTTGAATTGAGGGGCGTGCTTCTTGTCTGCCTCTTCTCCTCCCTCCCCCCTCCCCTCAGCACACAGACAACTCTCCTCTGTAACTTCTATACAGCAGGGGGGAGGGAGGGAGCGAGGGGGTTTGCTGCCAGAGTTAACCCTGGGTGTGCCTGCCTCGGGCTGCAGCAGCTCTGGCTCCACAGTCAGGAGACGGGAAAGGAGGGCTGATCTATGAGTGTGGAGCCAGAGCAGGGGGGATGCAAGTGTTCCTATACCCCCTGCTTAGCATACAAATCTGCACATCTCCAGCAACAACAAACCCTGTCAGAACAGACACAGGTCAGCTGTGAAGTGTTACTATACTCAGGATGTGTCACTAGTACAACAGAGCATGAAGTGTTCACATGCCCCCTGATCTGTATAGTATTAGTATAGTTACAGCTCCACAGACACATCATGATTATAGTAACACACAGGGTCACTGCTGTCACATCTATCTGTGTAGAGAGCAGGAGGAAGCAGGCACACACAGGGTTAATCTAGGCAGCAGGGACACAGAAGCCAGAGACCTCCCCCTCCCTCCACCACAGAAGCATTCTGTGCGGGAGGGGCTCTCTGCTCAGACCTGTATTCAGAGGCTGATGAGTCATACAGACCTGACAGCCAGTGAGATAAAGATCAACAGGTCAGCTGCTACAGAGATTTGAGAAGCTGATGTACTCCTACTAACAAGGCTTACTCAAAATCAGTAGGACATTTGTAATGAACATATATTGCAAAGCTGCTTGTTTTTTAAAGATCTTTTAATTAAAACCCAATCATTGTAGCGAGACAAGCCCTTTAAGTTTCAGGGTTTTTCTTTTTATAGCCTAGGCCACCTTTATGTATAGCAGTGATTCTTTTTTTAGATCCTCATGCAGTTCTTTGCTATAAGGTGCCATGTTCAACTTCCAGTGACCAGTATGAGAGAGTGTAAAAGCGATAGCACCAAATTTAACACACCTGCTCCCCATTCACACCAGAGACCTTGTAACACTAATGACTACATGACACCATGGAGGGAAAATGGCAAATTGGGCACAATTTGTCCATTTTCAATTAGGGATGTGCTCACTTTTGTTGCCAGTGGTTTAGACATTGATCGTTGTGTAAGATTGTAAGCTCTAGCGAGCAGGGCCCTCTCACCTTGTGTCTCATCTGTAAGTAGATTTTCATTGTGCAATGTATGTTTTTGTTTTTTGTCTGCACCTACACCCTCCAAATTGTAAAGTGCTACGGAATATGTTGGTGCTATATAAATAAAGATTATTATTATTATTGAGGGCAAACCAAAATTTACACTGTTATACAAGCTGTACACTGATTACTTTACATTGTATAAAAATATCATATCTTCCGTTTTGTCCCATGAAAATATATAATACAATATTTACAAAAATGTGAGGGGTGTACTTTTCTATATGGTAATAAAAGGTGTTCTTGCAAATGCCACTTCAATGGTAGCAAATAGGTCATTGGGGGCCTTTGGCTTTCCCATTGCATATGCTGAACATGATCACTTGTGTGAACATAACACTAAAAGATACAGCCAAGTAACTGGGGAGCTGGAGAGGTTACACTCCAGCGATTGCATCTTTTACAAATAACAACCTAAGAATTGTAAAGTGATGGACAGCCTTCTGCAGGGTCAGAAGTTTGTTTGCCACCTCAGATAGTTGTCCTCAAAAGTTCAGTCCACATAACGATTACTTGTTAAATGGAAAAACTGTGGGTAAAACTGAAATGGAAAAGGACTTGGGAATCTTAGTGAACAGTAAACTTAAAGAGGTTGTCTAACTACAAAGATTAGCTTTCAACAAGTAGGGAACAGTAAATGAAGATGCTTTGTTTATTTTTCTTTGTTGAGGAGATGAAAGTAATTTGATAAGCTCTGAATGCTTTCAGGTTTCTCTAGGTTACTGACCTGCTCTGCCATGCTCTCCTCTGCTGTATGTGTTATCTGATAGCAGAGATGATGTCATAAAACTGGTCGGAACACAGAACTGCTGTCAGCTTAGGAGCTTGAGTATTATCTGATCTGGTGGTGAGACAACCCCTTTAATTGTAGCAGCCAGTGTCATGCAGCTGCTGCCAAGACAAATAAGATCATGGAGTGTATCAATAGGCTATAGATGCACATAATGAGAACATTATTCTCCCATTATACAAGTCACTGGTCAGACCACATATGGAATTTTGTGTACAGTTTTGGGCACCAGTGCACGGGAAAGACATTGTAGAGCTTGAACAGGTTCAAAGGCTGGCAACAAACATAATAAAAGGACTGGGTGGACTGTAATACCAAGAAAGAATATCAAGCTTAGTGTTATTTAGCTTAGAGAAAAGACGACTTTGAGGTGTCATAATAAATATATCAAAGGTCAATATAGAGATCTCTCCCAAGATCTATTTGTACCCAGGAATGTATCTAGAACAAGGGGCTATCCTCTATATCTTGAGGAAAGAAGGTTACTATATAAACATTGAAGGAAATTCCTTACTTTAAGGCTATGTCTACACAACAGTGTTAAAATGGTATCCAAAGTCTGGAACCCAGCGGATTTTAAAACCAACCGGAAAAAATCCGTGCTGTGTTACTCTCTGCCAGAGGAACTTGTCATGGTGACTTCACTAACAGAGTTCAAAAGGGTCTGGATGAATTTCTAGAGTGTAATAATATAACAAGTTATAGTGACTAGGATTCTGGAGAGGGGTTGTTGATCCAGGGATTATTCTGATCGCCAGATTGGAGTCAGGAAGGAATTTTTTCCGTAAAATGAGGACAATTGGCTTCTACCTCATGGGGGATTTTGCCTTCCTCTGTAGCAATACTATAGGATAATAGGCTGAACTAGATAGACATTTATCTTTTTCTGCCTTAAAAACTATGTAACCAAGTAACTATAATACCAAAAGTAAGATATGAGTGCCACACAAGGCCCACATCATACTGCTATGTAGTTCTTTCATAAGAATACAATTTGGTTCCCTTGTACTTCATTAGATAAAACTGGGTGGTTTTAGTTTGCTTATGCATTTCTTGTCAATAGAGACCCCCAAATAATTGGGAGCTCTGGGAAAGTGTTCAGTTTGCTACCTTCGTAATAAAGCCCTGGCTTTCTGTTACAGAAAAGAACATTTATATGTGAGCTACAACAACGTTTAAGTCCTCACTTAAACCAAGTGATCGACTAGCCTTTTATGTATACAGGACACTTGTGTGTGCCATTTTTATTCACCAGGAAGAGGCATTTGTTTCACTGTAGGGGCACAGGAGAATTGGGGCTTCACTTCTAAGTTATTATTTGCACCATTTTTGGCCTACATTTAAAAACTTGCCAGCCTCCTTCCACTGGAAGAGTTTTTGGATCTGTTTCCTATATTGCCTGTGCAGGTCAACACTACAAATGTGGGTAGGAGTGTGGACCGGCCGAGCCACCTATTCACTGGGTCCTATGCTAGCTACCAGTGCTGCCTATATGTCTCATACACCTTTGCATCTACCCTATAAAATGTACATATTTTCCACAGACATTTAAAACTTTGCTTTGAGCCAACATACGTTATACCTAAGGTATAGAACAAGAAAACCCACCATATGAGTAAGGGCCCCACCATATATTGTATAACACGTCATAATAATTCAGTGAGCCATGGGGGCCCTATGAGTCCTAATTAGTCAACGTCCTATATATTATATGAATAAATCACCAATTGTCACTTATACAGTAACATTATAGAGCTCAGTCCATACATAAACATAGAGAGCAATTACTTTATTGTTCAATAGAAAAACAAATTTTTTCCAAATTAATGTCAAGGCAAATGTCTTATCATTGTTTCAGCTACTACAAAAAATTGAAAGCCAGGCCCAAATTAAAATGTGCCAAATTAACACTAAACGCTCCGTAATGGTAATTTGGCCCTTTAGGATTTTTGTAAATAGCCTTTAACTTGTTTTTTTGTTTTTTAATGGCTTAGGTCGGGCTGCAAAGATGTGTGCAGAAAATTTATGGTGATGCGGTTGGGTTTGGGGGTAGACCTGAATTTTCTTCAAAATAAGTTATTTGAAAACGTTAATATAAAGCAGATTTAAAATGATGATATAGACATGTTCATCAAATGATCAAACGTAAAATAAATAAGGTATGCTCTTATTTCACCTAAAACACAATTTTAAAGTTGTTGTCGCTGTAAAAAAAAACCCAATTTTAAATACTTAAAGGGGTGTTAAAATCATAGACTGTGTAAAACATTGTGGATTATGCCATCAAATTCTGTGGTGCAGATCCAACCTTTGGGACCCACACCTATTGGGAACGCCCTCCAAAAGAATTGCCCGAAAGGAAGCCAGTCACATTTGCGCACAACCCTCTTTTTTTTTTTATGGATTTCCCAAAGGTAGCCAAGCACTGGTGGCGGGAACTGCTTTAAATTTTGCCAGTTGTTAGCAATGGGTCCTTCATTAGGACATAAATCATTTTAGGGAGTATGCGGCCCCCCAGCTTTTGGGGGAAACTACAACTCCCCAGCATTTAAAAATCTATAAAGGGGAAAATGATGGGAGTTTAGTTTCCCGACAGCGGAGGGCCGCAGTTTGAGGATGCATGGAGTGAGGGGGGGCTAAAAAGAATTTCCTTGTATCGGGAAAAGAACCTAAAAATTGGAATTGTATGTATTATGCATGGTTATCAATAATCCACCTCTAATACTCTATTTAAATGGGGCCAGTAGACTTTCCTGACATGTCTGTTTTAGTGAATACTTGTGTTCCATATGAAATACCAATTCTGGAACATCTCTGGGTTGTGCTGTTTATCTATTATTCCTCCTAGAAATGTATTACTGAATCTGTCAGATGGGTGTTACTATTCCAGTTATTAGTGGGGTGCGTCCCCGTTCACACTGACTCAGTACTAATTGGACAATGCCAGACTGTGCATAGACAAAACAAAACAGTTATAAGAGAAGATGCTCCAGAATTATTTCACAGGAAACACAAGTATTTACTAAAACAGACATTTCAGGTCCTCTAAGCTGTTGTAGTGCTTTAGGATAATTGAATACTGGCTGCCAGATCTCAAGCTTATTTCGAGTTCCCAGAAGCGAGATTTAATGAGTAACTCCTTTAATGGTTGTAACTTTTGAATGGGTCAGCTTTTTCCCCAGGATAGCCATGTAAAAAAATTTTTTGACAATAATTTTATTTGGACAAATAAACCACTCCCCATAAATCATACTCTGCCTACACCCCCTTTTTAAATAACACAATTAAAAGGGCTTAGTTTTAAAAGTGTCTCAACCTTTACCCTCGGAGGGCAGGGGTCAGTGCGTGGAACGTGGGGAATTGATCAGGAAAAATAATTTTATTTTGTTTTTTATGTTTTTCCACATCGGTTTTTATTTTTTTATAAGACCCCACTTATTAAATTAGGTGGCAGTTACAATTCGAATCAATTTTCCAGCATCTGAATGGTAAAGATTTTTTTGGTGTTTATAAACTATGAAAAGGTACATTTGCTATATTTTGCAATAAACAAGTTTTTTTCCTTCTTCTACATTTTAAAACCCATGTATAAAAGTTAACCCAGGGGATAGCTGGAATTTATGGCCCCCCCTTTTAAAAATGAGATGGGCCCAACTACCTAATTTATAGCATCTGAACCAGCTTCATAAGTAGAAAATTTACATTTTGCTATTTCTATTTTTTTAAAACAGAGGACTCATTTTATATGCTAGATAGAAACACCCTAAATTGTGTTATTAGATTGCCACTAGTAGGTGGTGATTCCCCAGGTTAGGTAAATTGCCCCAGGTAGAAGTTAATGCCCAGGTAGTTAGGTGTAGATAGATAAAAAGGGCAGTAACAGACTAAAGGCGGGTTGGGACCCCAATTGAAAAAAAAAAAAAATAAACTCAACTCCCCCTTTCACCAATTGGGGCCCGTCGGGGCAGGTCGGTTTTCCCCTGTGAACCCCGGCAAGGGGGCGTTTATAGATTCACCGGCCGCTAGCGTGGTGTGGGGAGGTCATAAAATTTTAAGGCCCGGGGCCTTAGACATACAGGTAGAATAACGGTGCTGGGGCACTCTGCTCCCTAAGCGCCCAAACAGACATACCTCTGAGCCCCGATACAGGGGGCCTAGGCTTAGGCTGGTGAGTGGGCCGGGCCGGTTCCCTGTGGGGCGGGCCCCCTATGTCAGACCCAAAAACCAACCTAATAGCAGTATAGAACATCTTTTACCAGTTGATGGCACTTTTGGGAACAGGGAAAGGGGAAAATTTTTTAGGCAGATTGTTTTTTTCCCTTTGGGTTCCAAAATTTTTTATCTTGGGAAACAAAGCTTAAAAATTCTCCATCCATCCCTTCATCAAAAAAACTTTTCCACATGAAATAATATTGAAAACGTCACCCAATTTTTTTAAGTAAAAAATTTATAAAGGTGCTATTGTCTTAAATTCTACCAATGTCGGGGAAAACCCATTCAAAAACCCCAAATCAAAGAAATCAAACCATAGAAGTCCATAAAAGATTATGGCAATAATAAATGAACCCGGGGAAAAAGTATTTAACATATGAAGAAAGAGAATTTCAAAAAGCCAGGAAAACATCGTAATTATAAAAACAATCCTGCGACCCTTTGTAAAAAATAATATCAGCTAGTTAATGACCAAAAAAAGTTTTTCGTTATCAAAGTCCACAACAAACATTCTGATGGGAAAAGCGGATCCTCAAAAATTTTTTTTCAACCCTTTTGTTGCAAAACAAAGGATGCATTAGTTCGAAAATTTTTAAACTATGCAGGTGCCGGGCACTGTCGGAATAACTGGAAGTTGAAAGAACAACATTTTACCATAAACCCGGGGAAAGACCAGGGTCCCCACAAGTTTTTAGACAAGGTGAAAGAATTATCAAAGATTTTTCAAGAGCCAAGGACCACTTGTGAATTAGCAGGTAAAATTGTTTTAAAGAAAGCAATAAATAATGCACTCAACTCTATGGCCCGTAAGATGCAAAGATGAGCAAAAAAAATATAAGGGGAAAGAAGCATCTTAGTTATGAGGAGAGGGTAGTAGAATTGAACTTTTTAGCTTGAGAAAAAAAAGGCTTGGGGGGGGGGACAGATTCTTTATATAAAAATTTAAAAAAGGTCCCACAAAAAGTATGGAAAAATTATTTCAAGTAAGGGGGAGTCCCCCCGGAAGGGTTTTCGGCCGGTTTTTCAGCCGGTTTCGGTTTTTTAGAACGCCTGAAAAACCCGGCGAAAATAGCACAATTGTGCTCATGCAAAACCGAACAGTCAACACTGCCAGGTTTTGCCGTCGGACGGTTTTTCCCCGCGGTCCCCCTTCAGAAAACATTTTAGGGACAATCTTCCGTCCGGTTTCCCCCACAGAAAATGTGCTTCTCAATGTGGGGGGGAGGGCTGTTCTCCGTTATCGGGGAGAAAAACCTCCCCCCCGCGGGGTGGGGGGGGGCGCAAAAAAGGACAAAAACCGGCCGTCAAACCGGCCCCGGTTTTTTTCCTGGCTGTGTAAAAAGCGTCCTAAAGCCCCACAAAGACAAGAGGACATTCCCCCTTTGACTAGAGAGAAAAAAAGGTTCAATCTCAGGGAGAAAAGGGGGTTTTTCACTTAAGAACTGTAAATCTGTGGGAAAAGCTGCCTGAGGAGCTGGTCACAGCGGGGCTGTAGAGAGTTTCGAAAAGGTTAGATAATACCTGAAAATAAAAAATATTTAAAAGACAAGTCATGTAAAAATTTTGGATCCTGGTGGTGGAGGCTCTGGGGGCAGAGATGGGGTTCCCCCCCCCGCAGATTGGTTTTGCCTTTTGGGTTTAGGGAATTCACCCAAAGGGGAGGCTGGGCTTGAGATCCTTTTACCCTTTCACCCACATTTTCCCCACCCTTGGTTTAACTTATGGACACGTGTCTTTTTTCAACCGTATATGTAACTATGTAACGCTCACCCAAACAAGACCCCCTTTCTTAACAAAAGCATTTCAAGTGCGTTTAAACTTTGTTCAACAAAATTTAGACAAATCTGTGAAAAACTGGGGGAATATAGTCTGGTCAGAAGAGACCAAAATTTAACTCTTTGTATGCCGTAATACACACCATTTTTGAAGACCAAAGGCACTGCATATCACCCCAAAAAATCATATCAACAGTGAAGTTTGCACGTGGGAACATCATGTGTGGGGCTGTTTTTCAGCATACGGCACTGCAAAACTTCATATAATTGAAGGAAGCATGAATGGACAAATGTACTGAAACATTCTTGATAAACATCTGCTGACATCTACCAAGTTGATGAAGATGAAATGAGGGTGGACATTTCAGCAAGACAATGATTCCAAGCACACAGCCAAGGAAACCCTCAGTTGAGAGAAAATAAAGCTGCTAGAATGGCCGAACCAATCACCTGAGCTGAATCCAATAGAAAATCTATGGAAGGAACTAAAGCTCAGAATTCATAGAAAGCCCACGAAACATTCAGGATTTCAAGAGTGTGTGGAAGAATGAGTCAAAATCCCACCTGAGCAATGCATGCAACTAGTTTCTCCATACGGGAGGCATCTTGAACCTGTCATCACCAACAAAGGCTTTTGTACAAAGTATTAAATTTCAGTAACTGTGTTCAATACTTTTTCCTGGTGCCAGTTCTCATTATTACACATAACTTAATTTGCAGACATCAGGGGTTTGATTTCTTTGCCTGTGTGGACTGGATGGGTTGTTACTGATATCTGGTGAGAACTTCATTTCATTAGCACCTCTAAAAATATATTTTCTTGGTGACGTGTAAATTCGTGATGTGTTCAATACTTATTTCACCTGCTGTGTATATGTCCTAATTGGATATATAGATAATGTCTTTATGAAACAACCTCTTTAAAGAGTATCTGTGAAATCTCGTGGCATGTCTGATGGCCATTATGCCTAGGTTATTATAACTGTTATTTTTCTAGGATCATACCCTCCTGTGTACTGTTAATGCAATACATCATGCGGCTCCTTGTCCTACTAATATCATACAAGGGATATGAGTTGTGACATCTCCTTCCTTATTGGCATCAGTATTAGCACTGTTGTCTTTCTAAAAGGTTTTTTTTCACCATGCTGTTTCACAGAGTCACATGCAACTTCATACTCACACTGCCTTGTCCAGCTGTGGGCTGTTCTATAGCAGTGATTAGCATATTTAGCTCTTCTATGACTAGCTGAGATCTTACAGAGACATAAGTGCAGGAGATTTAATCTGTTAGCAAACACTACAGATCTCCAAGGAGTGAAAACAATTGATTTTCAAAGTTAATTAATCTAATCTTGTTAGAAACATTCTGCTCCATCCGACCATGGTGACGTCACTCCTTACTCACTGTCTAAATGAGGAAGGGAGATATGGTCGGTAACCTAGAGACACTAGTGGGTTCTCAGAGCAGATAAAATCTCTCATGACCAGGGGAATATCAAAAGAGCAATGTATTCAGAAAAATTCTTTATTTAAATGTCCCTACACGTTGAAAGCTAATCACTGTAGTGAGAAAACCCCTTCAAACCTTATTCTTAAGAATGTCTTATCATGATGTATCTATTGGGAATAGGCTATCTTGTTGTTTCATCCTATCTGTTACTATTCCAATGGTTCTTTTCTAGAACTGTGACATATTGCTTTTGGATAAGTACTTGATTCCCTGATGAACCTGTGTCATTTGACATGGGAAACATGTCCAAATTTAGAATTTTGTAATTGTACTAGATTATGTCAGGAGCATCGTGATCGGGGCAGGACTAGTTCTCCGATGCAGGTAGAAATAATACCTTCCTAATTTTAGGGAAGGACTAGGAATAGCTTTGAGGTCTCTGTGTTTTTTATAGAAATATTGTGTTCCGTATGTTATGCTGTTTATTTATTGCTCCTGGAAATGTATTACTGAATCAGACCGCTGGGTGTTACTATTCCAGATTTCAAAGGGGTATTTCTCTGCACACACTGACTGTCAGCAATGATTGGATAATGTCAAATTGTGCAAGGACACCCCCTCTCCAACTGGTAACACTCCATTGACAGTTTGGTGGTGAATTTCAAGGAGACATAACAAGGGAACCATATAAGATAATATGCTCCAGAATTGTTATTTTATGGGGAACACATGTGCCTTCTAAAACAGACATATCAGGAGAGGCCACAGATTCCCTTTAAGGGTGCTTTTACACAGTGCATTTTTAATGCGTTTTTTAATGCATTTTTTGCGCAGGAAGGCACAGCAATTAATGCTCTACATTGCTGCACAAAAATCGTGGCAAAAATCGCAACAAAAATCACGGGAAAAATAGAGATTTTTGTTGCGATTTTTTGCCGTTTTATTGTGCAATGTACAGCATTAATTGCTGTGCCTTCCTGCACAAAAAAACGCATCAAAAAGTGCATCAAAAAGGCCGGGTTCTCACGCAGCGTTGCTGCATGCGGTTTTGTTGAACGCATGATCTTGTTATTACTTTCAGTGTAAAGTATCTGAAGTTAATTACAAAACCACCTGCATTCAACAAAAGCATGCAGCAACCTGACATGAGAACCCAGCCGTAGGATACTGTATAAGCTATATGTTATTGTCACTGTCAGACATTTAATACCTGGTGGCTTGTATTAGCATATTCAAGTACTTGGATGGCTGTGTATTATGCATTATTAACTGTGTGGTCTGATCAATGACCAAGTTCATTTACATTCTCCCTTTTTACAAGCTGCGATCACAACAGCGAAGCCCTTAAAACCCGCTTATCATGCTTTTATGAAGCGGTCTAATTGTAAAGAGACTCTGGATCGCAAGGTCAAACTAAATGCAAATTATTGTTAACCACATCTGAATGCTGAATGCAATAGTGTACTCACTTTGTGGCTGGAGTTCATATTGGTACTTTTATCCACCACTTCAGTGTTGGACTGGGGAGTCTGGAGC
>JAODAL010032289.1:0-30000 GCA_025379985.1 Phyllomedusa bahiana
GTTTTTTAAATTTTGCCCCATTAGGGCGAAATTAAATTTTAACAAAACATTCGTAAAAAGGGCACGATTCCCAAACTGAACGCACAGTGAAATAGAAGTATTAAAAAGTTATAGGGATTCATATGCTGTTTTGCCACCACTGACAACAGGCGGCAGTTTACTATGAAAAAATGTGTAAAAACAATTTGCATACAAGTGCAAGATTAGCGCCAAACTGAAACGCACTGAGGGGGAAATAGAAGTATTGAACGTTACATGGATTACATATGGCGGTGTTTTTGCCACCACTGACAAGAGGCGGGGCAGTTACTATGAAATAATCTATAACCCAATTTGCGTACAAGTGCACGATTGCACAAACTGAGACGCACTGAGTGAAATTAGAATTATTGAACAGTTATATGGATTACATATAGCTGTTTTGCCACCACTGACTACAGGCGGCAGTTACTATGAAATATGTATAACACAATTTGCTTAACCCCTGAGTCTCTGGGCGCCAACCAGAGCACGGACTGCAAGAAGAGTATTTAAATGTAATATGGATTAATATGGGTGCCCTTCGCACCATTGACAACAGGCGTAATTTACTATAAAATATGTATAACAAAAAATGCGTACAACTGAGCTCTTTTGCGGCAACAAGCAGGGACTGCAAAAGAGTTTTAAAATGTTATATGGAAAAAAAGGCGGCCTTCGCACCACTGCCTACGGCGAAAATTTATAGGAAATATGTTAACCCCCAATTTGCGTACAACTGAGCTCCTGCGCCAACCAGACGCACAGACTGCAAAAAGAGTATTTAAAGTTTAAATGAATTAATAGGCGGCCTTCGCACCACTGACAAAAGGCGTATTTATATAAAAAAATGTATAAACCCCAAAATGCATACAACTGAGCTCTTTGCGGGAAACAGACACACGGACTGCAATAAGAGTACTTAAATGTTATATGGATTAATATGGCAGCCTTCGCACCACTGACAACAGGCGCAATTTACTAGGATATATGTGTAACACAATTTGCGCGTACAACTGAGATCTCTGCGCCAGCAAGACGCACGGACTGCAATAAGAGTATTTAAATGTTATATGTATTAATATGGTGGCCTTCACACCACTGACTACAGGTGCAAATTACTATAAAATATGTTTAACACAATATGCGTACAAATAAGCTCTTTGTTACGCACAGACTTCATTAAAACTATTTAAAAGTTATAGGGATAAGTTATGCCGGTTTTTGGGAACACTGACACGCAGTGATTGCAATAGAACTGTAAAAACAAAAGGGACAATTTCACCTCCTATCAGAGGACTGCTGGCCAAAGAAGTGGTAAAAAACAATACTTTTTCAATTCAAGGTCACAGAACACACTGACCTGCACAATATCTTCCTTCCTTTTCAAAGCCTCTCTTCCCGCCCGCCCGCACTGTTTAACCCGTCAGACACCGCAGCAAAGCTGGCCGCAGCGTGTGAATGAATGACGATCGGTGCCGCGCACCCATCGCGCAGGGTGATCGGCACCGTCGTAGCATAGCTGCAACGATCCGACCCCCGAACATGGCAGTGGGGAGCCTTGGGAAGGCTCCTGTCACTTGAATGTCCTGGTTTGCCCCACTTCCGTCCGCAGACAGGAAGTGGGGAAACCGCCATCTTGGTACAGTCTAATGCAATGCCTATGCAATGCATTAGACTGTATTGACAATCGCGCCACCTAGTGGTCAAGCACCATAGGTAGCCTCAATGTTAAAGTAAAAAAAAAAAATAATAATAAATTTTTACAGTAAAAATAAAAAAAAGTATTAAAAGTTCAAATCATCCCCCTTTCCCCATTTTACAAATAAAAACAATAAAATAATAAAAAAGTTACACATATTCGGTATCGCCGCGTCCAAAACAGTCCGATCTATAAAAATATAACATCATTTATCCCATGCGCTGAACACCGTAGAGGAAAAAAAAATCCAGACGGCAAAATTGCGTTTTTTTATCATTTTATGTCGCTTTAAAAAATGGAATAAAAGTGATCAAAAAAGTCGCATCCATTCCAAACTGCTAGCGATAAAAAGTACACTTCAGCCCGCAAAAAATGAACCCTCACTGACGTCCGTAGGTGTTCGTGCAAAAAAGTTATTGGTCGCATAACGGAAACCCTACATGTTTGGTATTGCCGGATGCGTATCAACCTGTAGAATACAGATAACAAATTGTATTGACCAAAGATTGAACTCCGTAAAAGCAAAACCCCCGCAAACATGGCGAAAAAACAGGTTTTTTTCACAATTTGTCCCACTTGGAATTTTTTTGTGGTTTCCCAGTATATTCTTTAGTATAGTGAATAACACCATTAGAAATTACATCTTGTCCCGCAAAATAAAAGCCCTCATGTGTCTATATAGGTGGAAAAATAAAAAAGTTATGGCTTTCAGAAGGCGAGGAGGGAAAAACGAACGTGTCAACAAAAAAAAATGCCGGGTCCTTAAGGGGTTAAAATCCTCCAGATTCTGCTGAAATATAGAACATGCTCTATCTTCCACTGGATTCGAGCAGAAAATTTACTATAGCATGCCAATGTAAAATGACCAAACAGTACTTGGTCACTTTTTCGTGTGATTTTTGGATCGGAAAATGATTTAAAATAAACCTCAGAAATGTTGTATGTTGCACTACATATCATACCTGGAGTGGGTGTGTTTATTGCAGGTCCTTTTACATTTTTTGGAAAAGTCCTTCATTATTTGCATTCTTGTGGGGGTGAAAAGGACAAAACCAACAGGGAAAAACCCCCAATTTTTTAAGATGTGGGGAGAAGGTTTCTAAGTGGTGTTTAACTTAACAGTGTTTTTTTCATGTTTTTTTTTTGTTTGCGTGCTAGCCAATTTTTAAATTTTGTAATAAAATGTGTTTTTAAATTTTTGCTGCAAACACACTGAGCTCAATATGAAAAAGTTTATATTTAGATGTTTTTAAACATTTTTATTTATTTTTACTATTTTTTATTATTTTTACAATTTTTTTTATGGTTGTTTCTGGTACATACCCGCCCAGAGCTACCCCAGACAGCTGTGAGGTGCTATAGCCTGGGACAGAGGCGTAACGTATAGCTCCGGGGCCCTAGTGCAAAATTGAAATGGGCCCCCCGTACCCTGTGCGCTTACAATTTCTGGTATAAAATTTCCCCATGGGCAGGGGGGGCTTTTGGGGCCCCCTCAGGCGCAGGGCCCCGGGGGTTTGCGACTGCTACCCTTTCACCCCCTAAAGCTACCCCCTGCCCAGGGGGCTGGGGCGGGGATGACACCAGGGAGCGGGCTGTGCCCCTTTTTGTGGTGGGGTTTTGGGAAAGGGGTTTTCCAGGGGTTTTAAAAGATTTTATAGAAAACTAAAAAAAAACCATTGAAAAGTAAAGTTTTTCCATATTTTTCATGTGTTTTCTTTTCTTTCCTTTTTCCTTTTTTTATAATTATTTTGAGATCCACTTTTTGCAGTGAAAAATTCCTGCTTTTGGGGGCCGTAGTTCTCCCAATATTCCCCTTTTCCTACAATGTCCCCCAAAATTTCATTGAAATTATAATCTAAAAGGGTTCCGTGAACCCCTACCCCCAAATTTTTCCTAAAAAAAGGAGGGCCCCCTTTCATCATCAAACCCCAGACTTTTAAAAACCTCATGCCCCTGTAAACCCCTGCCCAGTTTTACTTCCCGGTTTGCTTGCGGCAAACTTTTATGTACAAAATTCCATCAAACCCGTTTGTAACTTTGGTTAAAAAAAAATTCTTTCCTTTAATCCTATGATAATTTAAATTTAAAACATGGTACCAATATTAAATTTTTGGGTTTATATGTTTTCTGTGAATGTGCGGGACATTCCCCCCCAAGGGAGGTACACAGCTTTTAAAATCAATTTTTAAAAATTGATTGCTGTTTGGGGGAAAGGGGGGCTTTACCCGCTTTCCCCGTTCAAATGGGTTTGTCTTTTCTAGCATCAAAGAAAGGGAGGGAGAGTTTAGGGGAAATTTTTAAACGACAAAATTTTTAAATTTTGGCAGGTTTTTTATGGGGATCGGATTTTTTCGATAAAGCGAAAATTTTTGGGTAAAAATTTTGCGCTTAAACTATTTAAAAACGCGGGCCCTTTTCAGCCTTCCCCGTGTTTTGGGGACCAGCAAATTTAGCTTAAAAATAGAGCAGGGTGAGCTGGGTGTGGCATTTATGGGCGGGGGTGTTTATTTTGGTTTTTGATTGACTGGAAAAAATTTCATGACCCCGGTTTTACATAGAACAGCCCTTCCCCCTTCGCCTCCCGGTGTGTCTGTGTATCATTTGGAAATTTGGGCTGGTGTTGGTCTCTGTTAAAACAAACTCAGCGAAAAATGTTCCATTTGTTCAACAGACACTTGCTTTTAGTGTGAAAAATTAGAACTTAGGTAGATTAAGATTTGCAGATCTTAGTAATTTTGGCAGAGAATTTTTAAAAGGGAAACATCTAGCCCGTAATAGTCGCGGGGGGGGAGGGGGGAGGCCCGGGGCTTTGGGGCACCACAGGCCTTTTAAAGGAGAGTGGATTTTTTTGCACCCAGACTTTTGTTTGAAACCCCCCATTTTGGGAAAGGGGTTTTTATTTAAAAGTTTTTTTGGGTTTTAAAAAATTTTTTGTATTTTGAAAAAGCCTGAACAATTTTTTAAAGGGTAAACAGAATTTTCTATAACTGCAGGTGTATTTTTATAGGTTTCTTAAAAATCAACTTTTATTATCCGGGGAACATTTTTTGATAGGGGTTTTTTTACTTTTGGGGCAGTCCAGCTTTTTTCAATTTAGGAACCTTGCACTTAAATTTTTTAATACAAACAATTTTGTAGTCACCGCCAGGTATTTGATTTGGTGCCAAAAATAAAATTATGTTATCCCAAACTTTTTGATTTGGGGTTTTTTCACTTTGGGGACAGTCCGCTTTGTTCAAATTTAAGGGAAACCGGTTTCACTTAAAATTTTTAATACGCCCAAATTTTTAGTCACCCCGGGTTTTGAAAAATGCAAAACTAAACTTTTATTATCCGTATACATTTTGAATTGGTGTTCATTTCCAAATTTTGGGGGGCAGTTCCCCTTTGTTTCCTTGAGGGGAAACCTTTCACAAAATTTGAAAATACAGCATTTTGTAAAACACCCGGGGGGGTGTATTTTATAGGTGCAAAAAATCAACTTTGAAATTTTTCCGTATTTTCATTTCAGATATGTGTTTTTTCCCCGTTGGGGACAGTCCCCCCGCTTTGTTCATTGGAAAGGTGCCCCCTTTCACTTTAAATTTGAAACAGCAATTTTGTAGTCACCCGCCAGTGTATTTGATGGTGCAAAAAATACCTTATATAACCTTTTACATTTCAGGGTTGGGGGGTTTTTTGAAATTTGGCGCAGTCCCAAACGTTGTTTCATTTTAGGGGGACCTTTTCCACTTAAAAATTTTAATACAGGGAATTTTGTAGTTTTCCGCCGGTGTATTTGATAGGTGCCCAAAAATCAACTTTTTTTTATCCGTTTAAAATTTCAGATTGGGGGTTTTTTCACTTTGGGGGCAGTCCAGCTTTGTTCATTGAGGCAAACCTTTCACTTAAATTTTTAATTTCAGCAATTTTGTAAATCACCGCCGGGGTATTTTTATAGGGGGCAAAAACTCAAATTTTTTTATTTCCCTATACATTTTTCATAGGGGTTTTTTTTACTTTTGGCGAGTCCAAGGGTTTTTCATTGAGGCCACCTTGCACTTAAATTTTAAATTTTAGCAATTTTGTATCACCCCCATGTATTTTATAGGTTGGGAAAAAATACCCTTTTATTAAACCCTATAATTTCGAAAAGGTGGTTTTTTTTACTTTGGCGCAGTCCGCTTTGTTAAATTGGGGGCCCCCTTGCCTTAAATTTAAAAAACAGCCAAATATTGTAGTTTACCCCCCGGTGTATTTTTATAGGTGCAAAAAATCAAAATTTTTATTTCCGTTTTTCATTTTTAGATGGGGTTTTTTCACTTTTGGGCAGTCCAGCTTTGTTCATTGGGGCACCTTTCACTTTAAAATTTTAATACAAACAATTTGTAGTAAACCCCCGGTGATTTCAAAGGGGCAAAATTTCCTTATTTAAACCGTTTTTCAAAAATTTAGAAAAAGGTGTTTTTATTTCAAATTTGGCGCAGGCCAGCATTGTTCATTGAGGGACCCTTTGGGATTAAATTTGAATACAGGGGAATTTTGTAGTCAAACCCCCGGGGTTTTGAAGTTTTCAAAACTCAAATTTTATTACCCTTTTACATTTCAGTTTGGTGTTTTTTTCAAATTTGGGCCCCAGTCCAAACTTTGTTCATTTGAGGGGCCCCCTTTCAATTAAATTTGAATACAGCCAAATTTTTAGTCACCGCCGGGGGTAAATTTTATAGGTGCAAAAAAAAAAACCCTTTTATTATCCGTTTTAAAAATTTTAGTTTTGTGCATTTCACCCTTTTTTGCAGTCCGCTTTGGTTTTATTTAGGAAACCCTTTCACTTAAATTTAATACAGCAATTTTGTAGTCCCCCGGGGCCCGGGGGATTTGTAGGGCAAAATCACTTTTATTATCCCGTTTACATTTCAATAGGTTTTTTCCTTTGGCGGGAGTCCCGCTTTGGTTTATTTAGGGACCTTTCCATAAAAATTTAATACAGCAATTTTTTTAGTCCCCCACCGGTGATAAAGGTTAGGTGCAAAAATACCTTTAAAATTATCCGTTTACATTTCAGATAGGGGTTCATTTCCCCTTTGGCCCGTCCAGCTTTGTTCATTGAGGGACCTTGCACTTAATTTGAATTTCAGCAATTTTTATATCAAACCCCCGGTTTTTTATGAAAGGTGCAAAAAAAAAACCCTTTTTTATGTATACTTTCAGATAGGTGTTCATTTCCTTTTTGGGGCCCGTCCGCTTTGTTCATTGAGGCACTTTTCCTTAAATTTGAATACAGGGAATTTTTTAGTCACCGCCAGTGTATTTGTTTGGTGCCAAAAATTTCCTTTTTTTTAAACCGATTTCATTTCAGATAGGTGTTCATTTTTACTTTGGCGCATCCGGGGTTGTTCATTGATCACCTTGGACTTAAAATTTGAATTTCAGCCCAAATTTTTTAGTCCCCGCCGGGGTTTTTGATAGGTTTCAAAACTCAACTTTTATTATCCGTTTTTTTTACATTTTAGATAGGTGTTTTTTTTACTTTTTGGCCCCAGTCCAGCCCTTTTTCCCTTTTAGGGACCCCTTTCACATAAATTTGAAAAACACAATTTTGCAGTCACCCCCAGTGGTTTTTTGATAGGTGCAAAAATTTAACTTTTATTATCCCTTTACATTTCCGATAGGGTTTTTTCACTCTGGGGCCCAGTCCCGCTTTGTTTCATTTAGGGACCTTGCCTTAAATTTGAATACAGCAATTTTGTAGGGGCCCGCCGGGGTAAATTTTATGAGGTGCAAACTCAATTTTATTATCCCTATACATTTCAGATAGGGGGGTTTTTTTTACTTTGGGGACAGTCCCAAGGCCCTTTTTTTCATTGAGGCAACCCGGGACTTAAAATTTTAAAACAGCAATTTTGTAGTCCAAACCCCCTTGGGGATTTGATAGGTTTCAAAAATACCTTTTATCCCTCCCAATTTTAAATTTTAGATAGGTGTTAATTTTTACTTTGGCGCAAATCCACGGGTTTTTATTTTAGGGACCTTGCACTTTTAAAATTTTTAATACAGCAAATTTTGTTTTTCTTTCCCCCGGTGTATTTGGGTAGGTCAAAACTAAATTTTTTTATCCGTATACATTTTTAGATTGGTGTTTTTTCACTTTGGCGCAGTCCCCCTTTTTTTCATTGAGGCCCCCTTGCCCTTAAATTTGAAAACTGCAATTTTTTTAGTCACCCGCCGGGGTATTTGATTTGGTGCAAAACTCAACTTTTTTTTATCCGTTTTTTCAAAATTTAGATAGGTGTTTTTTTTACTTTTTGGGAAAAACCCCCCAGCTTTGTTCCCTTAAGGGACCTTGCCCCTTAAAATTTTTTAAAACCCCAATTTTGTTGTCACCGCCGGTGGGGTTTTTGATAGGTACAAAAAAGTCCCTTTTTTTATCCGTATACTTTTTAGATAGGGTTCATTTCACTTTGGCGCAGTCCCGCTTTTTTTTTCCCTTGAGGCACCTTGCACTTAAAAATTTTAATACAGCAAATTTTTTAGTCTCTGCGGTGTATTTGATTTGGGGGCAAAAACTAAAACCCTTTTATTATCCGGGATTTCTTTTTAATAGGGGTTTTTTAAATTTGGCGCCCGTCCGCTTTGTCATTGAGGGCCCCCTTTCACTTTAAAATTTGAAAACCCGCAATTTTTTAGTCAACCCCCGGGGTATTTTATTGGTGCAAAAAATACCTTTATTATCCTTATTTCATTTTTAGTTTGGTGTTCATTTCACTTTGGCGCAGTCCAGCTTTGTTCATTTTGGGGACCTTTGCACTTAAAATTTTAAATTCCCGCAATTTTTTTGTCACCGCCGGGGTTTTTGAAAAAGGTGCAAAAAATCAACTTTTATTATCCGAAAACATTTCAGATAGGTTTTTTTTTTCCTTTGGGGCAGTCCACTTTGTTCATTGGGCCCCCCCCTTTCACTTAAATTTGAATTAAAAGCAATTTTTTTAGTCCCCCCGCCGGGTGTATTTTTATAGGGACAAAAAATTTTTTTATTTTTCCCTAACATTTCAATAGGTTTTTATTTCACTTTTTGGGGCGTCCCGCTTTGGTTTTAAATTTAAAAACCCCCTTGCACTTAAATTTGAAAAACAGCCCAAAATTTTTTAGTCACCCCCGGTGTTTATTTAAAGTGCAAAAAAAACCTTATATTTCCGTTTTTTTTTTTAAAAAATTTTAAGATAGGTGTTAAATTTACTTGGCCAGTCCAGCTTTTTTCTTTTAGGGGCCCCTTTTCACTTTTTAAATTTTAATTCAGCAATTTTGTTTGTTCCCCCCGGTGTATTTGATAGGGGCAAAACTTTAACTTTTAGATCCGTAAACATTTCAGAAAGTGTTTTTTCCTTTGGCGTCGTCCGCTTTGTTCATTGAGGCACCTTGCATTAAATTTTTAATTTCCCGCTCTTTTTTTAAATCAACGCCCCGGGGTATTTGGGGAAAGGTGCAAAAAAAATACCTTATATTATCCGAAATATTTCAGAAAAGGGGTTTTATTTCACTTTGGCGCATCCTGCTTTGGGTTTATTGAGGCAAATTTGCAAATTAAAATTTTAATACAAAACCCTTTTGTAGGCACCGCCGGGGTATTTGATAGGTGGGAAAAAAATTTTTTATTTTATCCGTTTTTCATTTCAGATAGGTTTTATATCAATTTTTGGGGAGGCCCGGGATTTTCATTGGGGGCACCTTGCACTTAAATTTTTAATTTTCAGCAAATTTTTTAATAGTCACCGCCCTGTTAAATTTTTTTTGGTGCCAAAAATTTTTTGTTTTCCGTATACATTTTTGATAGGTGTTCATTTCACCTTGGGGGCAGTCCAACCTTTTGTTTATTAGGCACCTTGAATTAAATTTGAATACGCAAATTTTTTTTAGTCTCCGCCGGGGGTAAATTTGGGTAGGTGCAAAACTCACTTTTAATTATCCGTATACAATTTAAAATAGGTGTTTTTTTTACTTTTTGGGGCAGTTAAGCTTTTGTTTTTTGAGGCACCTTTAAAATTAAAATTTTAATACAGCAATTTTGTTTGGTTTTCCCCCTGTGGGATTTGATTTGGGGCAAAATTTCAACTTTTTAATTTTTCCCCTTTTACATTTTCAAGGGAAAGGTTTTTTTTTTCACTTTGGGGGGCAGTCCAATTTTTTTCATTGGGGGCACCCTTTCCCCTGAAATTTGAATACAGCAATTTTGTAGTCACCGCTGGTGAAATTTGGGTAGGTGCCAAAACTCAAACCCTTTTATTTCCTTTATATTTTTTAAAAAGGTTTTTTTTTACTTTCCCCTAGGTTTTTTTTTTTTTTTTTGTTCATTTAAAGGGACCTTGCTTTAAATTTTAATACAGCAATTTTGTAGTTTACCGCCCCCTGTATTTGATAGGTGCAAAACTAAAACTTTTATTACCGTATACATTTTCCAGATAGGGTTTTTCATTTCAAAAAGGCAAAATTTCCCGCCTTTTTTTCATTTAGGCCCCCTTGCATTTTTAAAAATTGGGAAAACTGCAATTTTTTTAGTCCCAAACCCGGGTGTATTTTTATTGGGGCAAAAAATTTAAAATTTTTTTATCCCTATAAATTTCAGTTAGGTATTTTTTCACTTTGCGGGAGTCAAACTTTTTTAAATTTAAGGGACCTTGCACTTAAATTTGGGTTTCAGCAATTTTGTAGTCCCCCGGGGTTGTATTTTGGGAGGTGCAAAAAATACCTTATGTTATCCGTATACATTTTTAGATAGGGTTTTTTTTTCCCTTTGGGGGCAGTCCAGCCCTTTTTTTATTGGGGGGCAAACCTTGCCTTAAATTTTGAACAGCAATTTTGTTTGGGCACCGCCTTGTATTTGATAGGTGCAAAAAAAAACCTTATATTATCCCTATAACCCTTTCAGATAGGTGTTTTTTTCACTTTGGGGGCGTCCAGCCCTTTGGTTTTATTGAGGCCCCCTTTGGGAAAATAAATTTGAATTTCAGAAATTTTTTTAGTCCACCCCATTTTATTTTTTAAGGGGAAAAACCCCAACTTTGTTTTTTCTGTATACATTTTAGATAGGTGTTTTTTCACTTTGGCCCCAGTCCAGCTTTGTTCATTTGAGGGGACCTTTCACTTAAATTTGGGTTTTAAACAATTTTGTTGTCTCCCCCCAGTGTATTTGATGGTTCCCAAAAAAAACTTTTATTTTCCGTATAATTTCAGGGTAAGGGTTTTTTTTTTTTCCCCTTTTGGGGCAGTCCCGGTTTTTTCATTGAGGCACCCTTTTCACTTAAAATTTTAAATTTCACCAATTTTTTTTCTCCGCCGGGGTATTTGATAGGGCCCCAAAACTCAACTTTTTTTATCTGTTTTTTCATTTCAATAGGTGTTCATTTCACTTTGGCCCCCCAGTTTCCCCTTTGTTTAAATTTTTCACCTTGCACTTAAATTTGAATACAAACCCAATTTTTTAGTCTCCCCGGGCCCTTTTAATTTTGGGTAGTTGCAAAACTCAATTTTATTTCCTTTTACATTTCAGATAGGTGTTTTTTTTACTTTGGGGCAGTTCCCCCTTTGATCAAAAAGGCACCCCTTTCACTTAAATTTGAATCAGCAATTTTGTAGTCTCCGCCCGGGGTATTTTATAAGGGACAAAAAATCCCAAATTTAATTATCCGTAACATTTCAGGGTAGGTTTTTTTTCCCCTTTGGGGGCAGTCCAAGGGTTTGTTTTTGAGGCCCTTGCACTTAAAATTTAATAAAAGCAATTTTGTATTCACCGGGCCCGGGGTATTTGATAGGTGCAAAAAAAACCGTTATTTATCCCTATACATTTTTAGTTAGGTGTTCTTTTTTCTTTGGCGCAGTCCAGCTTTTTCATTGAAGCCCTTTTCACTTAAATTTTAATACAGGGAATTTTTTAGTCCCCCAAAACCCGGTTTTAATGAAAGGTGCAAAAAAAAAACCTTAAATTATCCCATACATTTCAGGGTAGGTGTTTTTTTTTTACTTTGGCGGGAGTCCAGCCCTTTTTTTCAAATTGGGGGACCTTGCACAAAAATTTTAAATCAGGGAATTTTGTAGTTTCCCCCCCATTTTATTTTTTTAAAAGGGGCCAAAAAAATCAACTTTGTTTTTTCGTATACAAATTTTAGAAAAGGTGTTTTTTTTACTTTGGCGCAGGGCCAGCTTTGTTCATTTAGGCCCCCTTGAATTTTAAAATTTGAAAACAAAACAAAATTTTTTTGTCTCGGGCCGGGGATTTGATAGGTGCAAAATCAAATTTTTTTATCCGTTTTTAAAATTTTAGAAAAGGTGTTTTTTTTTACTTTTTGGCGGGGTCCAGCTTTGTTCATTGAGGGCCCCCTTGCACTTTTTAAAATTTTAATACAGCAATTTTTGTAGTCTCCGCCCGGGGTATTTTTATAGGTGCAAAACCCCAACTTTTTATTATCCGTTTTTACTTTCAGATAGGGTGTTCATTTCACTTTGGCGCAGTCCCGCTTTGTTTTATTGAGGAAACCTTTTCACTTTAAAATTTTAAAAACAGCAATTTTGTAGTCTCCCCGGGGGGGATTTTTATAGTTGCAAAACTCAACTTTTTTTTAAAACCCCTGTACATTTTCAAAAAAGGTGGGTTTTTTTACCCTTTGGGCGCAGTCCAGCTTTTTTTCATTTTGGGGACCTTTTCCCCTTTTAAAATTTTAATACAGCAATTTTTTAGTTCCCCCCGGTTTTTATTTGATAGGGGCTAAACCAACTTTTATTATCCCAAAACCTTTTTAGATAGGTGTTTTTTTTCTTTGGCGCGTCCAGCTTTAAATTTATTGGGCCCTTGCAAAAATAAAAATTGGGAAAAACGGCAAAATTTTTTAGTCCCCCGCCAGTGTATTTGTTTGGTGCAAAAAATCAACTTTGGGTTATCCGTTTTTTTTTTTCTATAGGTGGGTTTTTTCACTTTGGCCCCAGTCCGGCTTTGTTCATTAAGGCAACCTTGCACTTAAATTTGAATACAGCAATTTTTGTAGGGCCCCCGCCCCCTGTATTTGAAAAGGGGGCGAAAAAATTCCTTATATTACCCTATTTAAATTTCAGTTTGGTGTTTATTTTACTTTTTGGGGCAGTCCAGCTTTGTTCATTGAGGGAAATTTGGGACTTAAAATTTTTAATACAGCCCAATTTTTGGGAGTCTCCCCCGGTGTATTTGATAGGTGCAAAAATCAAATTATATTTTTCCGTTTTAAATTTCAGTTTGGTGTTTTTTTTTCCCTTTTGGGGCAAATTTCCCGCTTTTTTCTTTTAGGCAACCTTGCCCTTAAAATTTTAAATTTCAGCAATTTTGTAGTCACCGCCGGTGTAAATTTGGGAAGGGGGCAAAACTCAACTTTTATTATCCGTATTTCATTTCAGAAAAGGTGTTTTTTTCACTTTTGGGGGGGAGTCCAGCTTTTTTCATTGAGGGACCTTGCACTTAAAATTTTAAAAACAGAATTTTGTAGTCACCCCCCCTTTTATTTGAAGGTCAAAAAAACCTTATATTATTCCCCTTTTTACCCTTTCAGATAGGTGTTCATTTTTACTTTGGCGCAGGCCGCTTTTTTCTTTGAGGCCCCCTTTTCATTTAAAATTTAATACACAATTTTTTTTAGTCAAGGCCGGTTTTTATTTGATAGGTGCAAAAAATTAAACCCTTTTTTATCCGTATACATTTCGATAAGTTTTCATTTCACTTTTTGGGGAATCCACTTTGTTCCTTGAGGCAAACCCTTTTCCTTAAATTTGAATACAAAACAAAAATTTTGTAGTCAAACCTCCGGGGTATTTTGATATGTTTTAAAAAATCAAAATTTTATTTTCCTATTTCATTTCAGTTAGGTTTTTTTTTTCACTTTTGGCGCAGTTTCCCCTTTTTTCATTTAGGCACCTTGCCCCTTAAATTTGTAAAAACAGCAATTTTGTTTTTTACCCGGCCCCGGGGTATTTATTTGGTCAAAAAAATACCCTTTTGTTAACCCCTATACATTTCAGATAGGGTTTTTTTTTCCCCTTTGGCGGGGTCCCCGCTTTTTTTCATTGAGGCAACCTTGCACTTAAATTTTTTTGAATAACAAACAATTTTTTTATTCACCGCCGCTGTATTTTATAGGTTTCAAAACTCAAATTTTTTTAAACCGTTTACATTTCAATAGGTGTTTTTTTCACTTTGGGGGGCAGTCCGGGTTTGGGTTTAAATTTAGGCACCTTGCACTTTTATTTGACTACAGCAATTTTTTTTAGTCACCCCCAAATTAATTTTATAGGTGGGAAAAAAAACCTTATAATTTTCCGAAAACATTTCCCGATAGGTGTTTTTTTCACTTTTTTGGGCAGTCCACTTTGGGTTTATTGAGGCACCCTGCATTAAATTTGAATTCAGGGAATTTTGTAGTTTACCGCCGGTGGGATTTGATAGGTGCAAAAAAAGCCTTATATTTATCCCGGATACATTTCAGGGTAGGTGTTCATTTACTTTGGGGCAGTCCAGCTTTTTTTCATTGAAGGCACCTTTCACTTAAAATTTTAATACCGCATTTTGTAGTCACCCCCAGTGTATTTTATAGGTTTCAAAAAAAACCTTATATTTTCCCAAATACATATCAGAAAAGGTTTTTTTTGTCAATTTGGCGGCTTTTAGCTTTTGTTCCCTGAGGCCCCCTTGCATTAAATTTGAAACGAAAAATTTTTTTGTCACCGCCAAATCCCGGGATTTGTAGGGGCAAAAAATACCTTATATTATCCGTTTTCTTTCCGATAGGTGTTCTTTCACCCTTTTGGGGCGTCCCCGCTTTGTTCATTGAGGGAGCTTTGCAATTTAAAATTTAATACAGCAATTTTGGGAGTCACCCCCGGTGGGATTTAAAGGTCAAAACTCAACTTTTATTATCCGTTTTACTTCAGAAAGGTTTTTTTTTTTTCAATTTGGCGCGTCCAGCTTTTGTTTATTGAGGGGCCCCTTGCAAATTAAAATTTTAATACAGCAATTTTGGGGAGTCAAAGCAGGTGTATTGATAGGGGGGCCCAAAAAAATTTTTGTTTTTTTTATCCGAATATTTTTTAAAAAGCTGTATTGCACGTGATGCGGGGCCCCAGTTTTTTCAAAAAAAGCCACTTGTTTCGACAATTCTGAAAAGAAAAATTTTTTAAGCAACTGTTCTCGTTTGTCATTTTTTTGCAAAAAAAAACCCTTTTTTCATCCATCTAACTTCTGAAAAGTTATAAATTTGGGGTCGTTGAATTTTCAGTTTTTTCGCAAAATAGCCACCTTTTTATATTTATTTTGTTGAAAACTATAAATTTTCCTATTCCCCACGGGGGAGTTGTAAATCCCTTTGGGGCTGAAGGGAAAAACACTGTTTTATTTTGTCTTTAAAGGTTCTTCCCCAGACCGATTTTACAGGAATTCACTAAAAACAAATTTTAGTTTCAATCCTTGGGTTTTCTGTAGGGAAAACAGGGGATTTGAGAATACTTTTGGGGTTTTCCGTTTTTTTAAAAAAAGACTTTCCAAAACTCTTCCATAACCTCTCAAATTTTTATCTTTCTGAACATGGAGCGAAATTGCATGGTGGTAAGCGAGCAGAAGAGGGGGTAGGACATGGAGGAGAGTTAGTACGAGAGAAGGTGCTCCTTGCCGTGCTTTGGTCGACAACACTCACGTCCAATCGTCGGTTGCGTGGACCCGTCAGGCCAGACATCGCTGGGTCAGGTCCCTGGTGATCCTCAGTAACATTAGCTTCGCCATCTGTTCTTTTCAGTGGTTAATGCAAACCTGCCATCCAGCATTCTACCTCCTCGTCCCCCATTCACAGGCCACAAATGTCCGTCGATCCGTTCATCATCAGCATCCGTCCAACATGAAGCGAAGGCAGCCCAAATGTCTGCTCTGGATGATTTTGTCTGCTCTGACGCCCAGTTACTGATGCCATCAGAGGGGGAGAAGGAAGCCGGTCAATCGGCAAAAATCCCATGCGTCAGCAACGCCTTTAGCAGTCGCCTCTTGCTTCTAGCCGCATCTCCTGATGCAGGATGTCATGACTACTGAAGGAGTCACCTGTGTTGATTGATGATGAAAGACGCATTGCTGATCCAACGAGGTCTTTTTCAGCAGAATATGCTTTGCGAGCGCTTCATCAATCACTGGACGAGGAAGGAAGACGATTGGGGTAGTGTCAGTACGGGTCCCGCCTCAAAAAGGGAGAGGGCGGACGCAGAAGTTCACGCAGATATGATATCCGCCAGCCCGGTCAGCATAACCCCACTCCCTCGCTTATCTGCCGTCAATAAGGTCCAGGACCACTCAATGCCTTTGAGCAAGCCTCTTATTAACCCATGCGATGTCTATGCCGCCTTTGCCGTAAACTCTAAGTAGAGGCAAGAATCTTAGGTGATTAACACCACCACCAACATGTCTATTCCATTGCAGCGAATGCAATGAGAGAAATGGAGGTAACACTTGGCCAAAAAAAGCCAAACGGAACGCCGGGCTCCACACTGTCACACTCTGAACACCCTCTGTCTCCGCCTCCATCCTCCGCCACCAACCAAGCTTCTCAGCTTCCAAGTCGTCTCTGATTCATGCTCAGGGATCACAGCCTCCGCTTCAGCCTCCCCGTCGCCCAGTACCCACCAGCAACCACCAGAGACCATCCTACCCCTTCCTCTTCCGCCAGTTTGACGGACCTGCATGCCGTACAGTTGGCCAGTACTAAGCAGCCAGCCTTCTGTCTTCCAGATTGGAGCAGAATAAAACACTTTAAACCCAAACCATCCCAAAGCCAAAAGCCTGAATGTCGGCATTGCCAGGCTTTTGGCCTTGGAAATGTTGCCTTTCCGTCTGGTGGACACAGATGGGAAACATCAGCTCCCACCAGCGACGGAGGAGGAGACGGACACAGATGCGGACACGGAGCCTTTCTCTCCGTCGAATCCACGGTAGGCCCGGACGGGTTTTACAATTTCCGATCGGGTCTTCAATAGGCAGTGGTTTCGGGTCCCAGGCTAGTGCAAGGCGGCATCAGCTCGTCAGGGTGCATCATCTGAGGCAAGTCAGTCTGTTGTTGAAGCTTTGCCGGAGGAAGCGGGTGGGGAGGATTGAGAGGAGGGAGGTAATTCCTGGACAATACCGGACGTTACCGACTCCCTTTTGCATTAGTAAGAGGTTGGCGCGATATTGAGGCGGAGGAGGAAAGATGAGGAAGATCATTTGCTAGTGCCCCTCGACCCAGAGGCTTGAAATCAAGCACATCTCTCAACATGAGTGCTTGGATGCTCCATTTCCCCACACTATCCTCGCATTAAGGCCATCAAAATGAACAACAGTTACTGGTGGCCACTCCTCCTGGATTCCCCCGTACAAAACAGAAACTCAGCACTTTCGTTCCACCACCCAATAGAGATTAAAATGCAGGAAATGGAGACACTTGCAGAGATTGATCAACTAGGAGACATTGTTGCGTCTGCTTCACACGTCTCTTCAAATTCACGTGGACACAACTTCAGCGTACGTGGACATCAGTAGAGTGCCAGTAGCCGCGAGTGGCAGCAGCAGCAATGTGGTAGAAGCCTAATGGGTGACCTCTGCAATCTTTATTTACCACCTACACCAACGCATGTGAATCAGAGCATACATCCAACAACACAAGAGACCGGCTTAAGAATAAGTGGTGCACGATATCTGTCTGCGTCTCAACACCGTGATGATTTTGGATGTGTTTTGCCAGACCAATCGACTTCTGGAGTATCCAAAATGGATGAATGGCCCGAGCTCTGCTCGCCACGCCATAGAGGTGTGTTGTCCTGCCCAGCATGCCAGCGTCATATCTGAGCGTTATCACCTTTAGCAACAGCGTGAGAGTCATTACAGACAAACGCATCCCCTTTCCACAGGTAATGTGGATCGTTTGACTTCCATCAAGATGAATGCAGGCATGGATCTCTGATTATGTTGTGCTCCAATTGCCGAGGGTCACCGATTATGCTTGTCTACTATACATTCCTCTCTAAAACAGAAATGGTCCTCTTGAAAACATTTTTTTTTTAAATGATCATTTCTTACAGCAGTTTTTAGTCTCAGTTTCCCAAAAGTTTTCCATTTTGGCTGGTTTTGCTGTGAGGAGACTGTAAAAGACCACCAAGGTTCAATGACAAAAGCCGTATTCCCATATACGTCACTTCATCTTTAGAATTTTTCGCATTATCAATTGATTTTGGGGTCATGGTGCTGAGATACAGCTATAATCATGGTCCCTTTGTAACAAAATGTGGCTTCTTAAGTGGCATTTCTCACTCACGAATATTTTAAAAGTGCGAGAAGTCATTATTATAATTTTTTATTTGGGTCATGCAGGCATCTTTTAAATGCAGCTATACTACAGGTTCTATTATAAAAAAAAATGTGGGTTTCTACAGACATTTGTTTTTTCTTTCACAATTGTCAAAAGTGGCGTGTAGGGGTCATGTTTTTTGAATTTTTGGGGCATTTTGCTGTGAAAATGCAGCTCTACTCACAGGTCCTATTTTCTAAAAAATGTGGTTTCTAACAGACATTTCATCTTCACAATTGTCAAAGTGGCTGAAGGGTCATGTTTGAATGTTGGTGTTATTTTGCCTGTAAAATGCAGCTATACTAGCAGGTCCTTATTCTAAAAAAAGTGGTTTCTAACAGACATTGATTCTTCACAATTGGTCAAAAGTGCTCAAGGGTGATGGTGCTGTCAAAAACAGGGGAATAGGTCAAGGACACTGATAAGGACACATAATGCAAAATGACTTGTTTTTTGCAAGATCTTTAACAGAGCTAGCAATCCTGTAGTAGGACAACCAATTTAATACATTAAAAAAAAGAGAATAAAGATGTTGATGGGATTCCATCCTATTTTTAAAATGTGTTTTTCTAAATTAAACAACTAAAAAACTGGCATGCACAAAATAGGTGATACAAAAATTCCTCCTTAATTGTACAAGGGAGGTACAAGGGGGGGGGGGGTGGAAACCTGCACAGATGTAGGTTACCCAGACAATGTCTAGTCAATGTCCAAGGTCAACTAAAATGGTGGTTCAAGACTCCTTTTCCGCACTTTATAATCTGTGGGTCATGCAGTTGGGGCTCATGCTGTGGCCCAGGACAGGGATAGTCAATGTCCAGTTCAACTAAAAATGTGGTTCAAAGAGTCCTTTTTTCCGGCACTTTTTAACTGTGGGTCATTGTAGTTTGGGGGCTCATGCTGTGTCCCAGGAGCGGTATTTGTCAATGTCCAGTTTCAACTAAAATGGTGGTTCCAAAGATTCCTTTTTTCGCACTTTTTAAACTCTGAGTGGTCATGCAGGTTTGGGGCTCAAGCTTGTGGCCCAGGACAGGTAGAGTCAATGTCTAGTTTCAACTAAAATGGTGGTTCAAAGACCCCTTTTTCTTGCACTTTTTAATCTGTGGTTCAGAACAGTTTATTGGGTCTTACTGTGGTAACAGAACAGGTATAGTCAATTCCATTGAAACAAAAAATGGTGGTTGAAAGACGCCTTTTTCCGGCACTTTTTAAATCTGTGGGTCCATGCAGTTTGGGCTCATGCTGGGGCCCAGGACAGGGAAATAAATCAATGTCCAGTTTCAACTAAAATGGTGGTTGAAAAGACACCTTTTTTCCGGCACTTTTTTTAAATCTGGGTCATGCCATTTTTGGGCTCATGCTGTGGCCCAGACAGGTATAGTCTATGTCTCAGACAACTAAATATGGTTGTTGGAAAGAGTCTTTTTTCCGGCACTTTTTAAATCTGGGGGTCATGCAGGTTTCGGGTCTGATGCTGTTGCCAAGGACATCGGATAATAATGCCAGTTTAAGTAAAATTGGGTGGTTCAAATCATATGCCTTCTGCACTTTTAATTTGTGGGTCATGCATGATTAAGGGTTGCATGCTGAAAAGTACAGAGACAGGGATGAGTAATGTCTGTAGACTTTTTTTTTTGATTTTATAACATCCGTGTGTTGCCTAAGATGTAGCACATATCCAGTTTTACTATTGTGTGATTTAATTCCAGCTTTCTCCAGCCCCTGTTTGGGTGTAAGAATGAAGGTGTTTGTTCCTCTCCCATAGAGTATTGAAAGGTCATCGGCGATTATCCAATTATCGACTATTACGGAAATCCGTCTTGTGATAAATTGCCGATAATCGACTAACGACCCGATGACGATAGTCAAATGTAATGCGCTCCATCACTAAGAGTGAATAGTCCTGGGGACTTTATTTTTTCGGTTGACTCTTGTTGCCTAATTAGTCTTGCCATAAGATGTAGCACGTATTCCAGTTTAACGGTGTGGATGTTAATTCCAGCTTCCTCCTCCCCCTGGATTTTGAATGAAGCTTGTTGTTCCTCTCCATATACTATTAATGGTCATTGCGTAAATCTGAACTATCGAAATACGGGTATCGGCATGATAATTGCCGATATCGACTATCGATCCGATAACGATAGTTGACACAATCGCTCATCACTAGTAGTGACGTTAAATATGGCCACCTATTTAGGGATCCTCCTAGTTGGATATACCGAAAAGTGAGAACTATAGGTCAACAGTTGATTTCATCTGATCTTAAAAGGTTTGAAAGAGTTAAATCACAAATCACTTTTTTGAGAACTAATCGGCACTTTTGATCCCGAGGGGGGTTCAAAACGTAATCGATTTTTAAAAGGGAAGAATACCCACACCCAATAAAGGATATCCAATTAAGATTCAAGGTTTTCATGCATGTGACAGTAGCTGCGTTATCTACATGTTCAAATGTCCCTGTGGATAGTTTATTTTGGGAAACAACAAACCCTGTTAAATTAATTTAACGAGCACAGGTCAGCGATCCGGCTCTATAAGAAGCAATGTCTAACTCAAGGTGAAAAGGCTGTAGATGATAAGGAGGATGGTAAAAAAACATTTGGTGAAACATCAGTTGCGAGGTACGTTCTTGAGTAGGTTGTTTGTAACAATGATTCGCAGATAATTAATAAGTTGCTTTAACGAGAAACTTTTTGGATTGCTACTTTGGGTTTTAGCCCCAAAGGGGTTTAAACGAAATTTTTTTAACCTTAGTGTTTTAAAAATGAGGGTACCCATGAAATTTAAAGGGTTAAATGTTTTTAACTTCCCTAATTTTAAGGGAAGCTGTTACCTATGACTTTTAGTGCTTGAGGAAGGGAGGAGAAATCTCCAAACTCACCGGGGGTCGTTTTGCCCTGTTCGGTTTCCGCGTTTTGGGCTCACCTATTCGGGGTATTATGGAATCCTATGAAGGCTCAAGGCCGAAAACTATAAACGGTAAAGCTTTCTAATTGGGTTCATGTATAGACATGCTGTGAATTACGGTGGAATATCTGTTTTTTAAGAAGATAAATCATAAAGAAGTTGAATTTTAGGAAATACCGGCATAATTTTTTAAACATCTTTTTCTTTTTTTTAGGACATTAGGGGGCTTTTAAATTTTGTACAAATTTTTTAAACATTTTCAAAAAAATTTCAACAAGTTTTTTTTTAGGAACCATTCATTTGGTTTTGGGCTTTTGAGGGGGTGTAGTAAAAACCCCATAAATGACTCGATCAGAGACACTACATCCCTCAAGATATATAAAATAACACTTAAAATGATTGTTTTTCTTTTGGGGTTTTTACAAAATAAGCAAAGTGGAGATGAAAATAAAAAAATTTAATTTTTTTTTAAAATTTTAAATCTTAATAATTTCTTACTGGACCAGTAATTAGACAGAGGAAAAACAATATTGATTTTTGTTGTGTCTATAAAATCCCTTGGCCCTAGTGCGTTATTTGACTCAACTAAAAGCCCCAGAATAGGAGGAGCACCTATTGGATTTTAAGGTCTCATTTTTATTAGGATGTTTTTTAGGACCATTTGTGGACACCTTAAGGAATATATCCAGAGGTGTAGAGATGATATTGACCCCACATGTGTTCCACAGATTTTATTTAGCCTTGGGCAATGAGAAAAAACAAATTACTTTTTTCCTAATTATACACAGGTTAAAAAAAACTCATTTTTTAAAAAAGGAATGGGGGTGAAAAGCCCCCAAAATTAAATTTACTCAATTTTTTCCCAAGTTTGGCAATACCAAAAAATGGGGTACAAAGGGAACCCCTATCTGGTTTTTTGGAAAATGCAGATTTTGGTGGATGCCAGGGCGCTTTTAAAAGCCCCCCAAAAGTCCAAACAGGTAAAACCTTTCAGAGTAACCCATCTTGATTAAAACACCCCTCGGGGACACATCTAGGGGTGTATTGTGCATTTCAGGGTGTACAGATGTTTCACAGGTTTCTTTTTTAAAATTTTTGGGGTTTGGGGGAAATAAAAAGAACCTACAATTTCCCCTATTTTTTTGGGTTTTTTTTTTACAGTGTTTTTTCAGGCCCCTCAAAATCATCATAACTTTACTATGTGGGTCGGGGAAGTTACAACAATTCAATTTATATAGTTTTTTTTTAATGTTTTGCACTTTTAAAACAATATAATTAAAATTTTTATGGGTTGATTATAGCTTTTTTGTGGGGTTTAGTTTTAGTTTTCATTGGGGTTTAATTTAAAAATTGGGGTTTTTATATGTACTATTATGGGGTTCATATGATGCTTTGATCGCATTTCATAAAGGTTTTTGGGATGCAGAATGAACAAACTAGAACAATCCTGGTAGTGTTTTTTTATTTTATTTTTTACAAGTGTCTTTGTGGGGTATAAATAATATGTTAAATTTACTCGGCAGCTCGATATGATTAAAGCGATACCAAAATTTTTATTTTTTTATGTTTACTGCTTTTACACAATAAAAAAACTTATTTTAGAAAAAACATTTTTTACATCATATATAGGAAGACATTTCTTTTTAACTTTCTGGAACAAACTGTGTAGAGGCTTGTTTTTTATGGGGTGTGTTACGTTTTTATTGGTACCATATTTGGGGGGGGACACATACTTTTTGATCACGTTTCAATATGTTTTTGGGAGGGAGGATAAAGAAAATATGACAATCCTGTGTTTTTTATTTTTAGTTTTCACGATACCGCATAAAGGTGACATGTTATTTTTTACTCTGCTTGGGGATACAAATTAAAAAAATAGCCAAAATTTTAGTTTTTTACACAAATTCTTATTTTTGAAATAATTTTTATTCATGCCTCTTCTATTGCCATAACTTTTTAATTTGTTATCGATTGGTAAGGGGTTTTTTTTTTTTGCGGGACAGACGGGCATTTTTATTTTGGTACTATTATGGGGTTATATGACTTTTATGAATATTAATTTCATGTTATGTGCAGCCGAACAAAAATCTTAATTCTGCTTTGTGTAATATTTTTTATGGCGTTCATCTACAAATTAAATAACATGAAAGAGTATATGTTAACATTATCACATGATTATGCCAAAATATGTAGTGAATGAGATTTGCCAGTGGGACTAAAGGCGAGGTATTGCATGTTTTTACTGTATTTTTTAGTTATATTTTTTACACTTTTTTTTTTCACTTGTCCCACAAATAGACTATACTTATAGAGATCATTAGAAAGGCAAAAGGAAAAGCTCCCACTTGTGTTTTACTTCATTAAAAGATAGATCAGAATCAAAAGCTTCCAAATTTGCTCACCTTTTCAGATTGTGCTATTAATAGGCACAAACTCTCATAAGCACATACACAGTTTACAGGATCCTGCTCAGACAATGGTTTATGGTACCTCCCTCAATGTAATGCCAGTACCTAAGAGTTTACTAGATCACCAGTTATCAACACAATAAAAGAGGTAAAAAATGGGCACAGAATAACATGACTTTTAAAACTATTCCATTACTTGAATAGGGATGAGCGAATCGATTTCTTAACGAATTGGCATTCGTTTAGAATTTCAGGAAAAAGTTTGATTCTACTAAACCGAAGTTCATGGCAATTCGTTGGTAACGAATCTAAAATGGCCGCAAGCACATGGCGTGACATGTTGTTAAAGAACTATGGGGAGGAAGAAAAGGAGGATGCCCTCAATGGACAAGTGCAGACCAAGCAGCAATCAGCAGCCACCAGCTTCCCTGTGATGTCACAGCCCTGTAAAATAGCGCAGCCAGTTAAATTTTTCGAGCTACTGGGGGAAAGACCTTCACAGTGTGTTTTGTCCTATAAACACCTGTTCCCTGAACCCAGCGTTTTTTTATTTGGGATATTGAAATCTGAGCAAAGAGTTTATTTTTTCACTTATTGTGGGAACTCTGCATCAATCCAGTGTTTGTATTTCAGCCCTTACACCATCTAAATCTATACAGTTCATCTGTAGGGATATAGCAATCTGTGCAAAGAGTTAATTTTTTTACATTATTGTGGGAAGCTATGACAAATCCAGTGTGTGTGTATTTCTGCCCTACACACATCTTAAAAACATACAGTCTAGTCTGTAGGAGTATTGTTTCTCTGTCCAAGATTTAATTTTTTCACTATTGTGTTGAACCTCTGTTGTGAAATACAGTGTGTGTATTTGTCATACCACACACATCTAAATTACACATAGTTTGTTTTTCATTGAACAATTTTGAATCAAATAAAAACAGTATGTAAGACAGAAGTGTGTAGGCCCCTTAACATGAATAGTGGGCAAGTAGCACAATGAACCTTGAGCAGGCACAGGTTTGCAGCACATAAGGGACTTCTCAGTCCGAGGGTGACGCGGCAAAGACCATAGCTACTGATATCATCCAACGTTCTTGATAGGTTTGACTAGGTCCATCTACTTCTCCCATGAACATCTGACAACCCAGCCAAGAGACTGCTTCTGCAGTAGGTGGTCAATAAGAAGAGATGATGAGAGTGGCATGGAAGTTATGTTGTGAGCGGTTCAGACTCATGTACACCGAAGACAGAGTGCGAGAGGACAGCAGAGATGGGCAAACAACTAATCGATGATGAGTGTATGCCAATCGCACTTGGCAGCCGGGTGAAGCAAGGCTTCATCATCATCGTCGGAGAAGACAGGCAGCAGCTTGTGCATCAGGCAGCGCTCAATCCATCAAGTCGGTCGTGTTGGCTGGAGTCAGCAGGGTTGCAGCATTGCGAGGTCGAAGCCAAACGACCACCGGGGTAGACCAACCCACTTCGCAGGTCCTTCCAGCCCAGAAAGAGTATGGCAACAGGCGCTCACCCAAGGCAGCTGTGGTAGCAGTCATTCAGTGCTGAGTGTTGATTATTTTGATTGGCAAAGACATCAGTTTGCGTCTACCATCCTACAGTGACTTTCGCCTCTGCTTCATCAGGTGGGCGTGATGAAGCAAGAGGCGAAACGTGCGTTGAGGGGTGCAGAAACAAGCTGATACAGTGCACTATTTATTATAGGTAATTAATGGAATTCCCTTACTTAGAATATTATATTAAATACTATCTTTGCCTGCTTAGTCCCTTACTTGTCTAATATGGATCATATTACAGTGAGATACTTAATTGATATATATGGTAAAGATTATTGAAAATCGAGTATATCAGTGTAAGATTATTTTACTATTTATCCCTCGTGCTTGCTTTCGCTACTGTTTGGCTAATTAATCCTTTACTGTAATTTTGTATATGTAACTGTTATTCTGATGGTAATCTTAGAGATATATTTTAAATTTATTCCAAAATAAAATTTCTAAATTTAGGAATATGGGGTGTTAATTCCTCTGTTTCTTTCTGTTTCTGCACAGATAAGTGAAGTGATAAGTGCGATTCTAAGAGCGGCGCCTTCTCTGCAGCATTGTTACAATACAAACCATGCTCCCTATGCAATTTTTCAGCAATGCACAATGTTCTACAATACACCAACAGGCACTCCGCACAGGGAATAGCTGTTTTTTTTATAACCCTAGTCACTGCAAATAAATTCAGACCGAGAAACTAATTTTGGGGGAAATTCGGTCGAATCGGCAAATCGAATTTTTGATAAATTCGCTCACTCTACGTCTTAAACAATGCACTCACCTAAAGTAGTTGTTGCTGTAAACGTAGGCACATCTCTTCAGTGCGTCTGAGTACCTAGAGGTGGTGGATTATGCAAGAACGTGTTTGCCTGTATACTGCTTGCTTACTTTTAATTCAATAATTAAAAGAAACACAAGCTTATTTTAGCTCACAAGAGAACCAGCCAACTGTTATAAAGTCACCTGTTTCGTATCTAGAATAATAGCTAAATTAATTAATAGTTGAATAAAGGGAAACTCACAGAGAAACACACGTTTATTAATGTCACCAGGGAGATTGAGGTAAAATAATACCCATATTATACCCTTTCTCAAGAGTATCTATATAAATAAAAGTCACGCAGGCCTGTTTAAAATTCTTTATGGTTGTACACATTATTATGAAAAAGATAATCTAACCAATGAAGCATAAACAAGAGAAAATGTTATTTTTCAATTTAGTAAAGAGTGATAATTTGTAAGAACACCTTATGAAGTCATATCTATAATTACATCAGTTTTCTATATATTGCACTAAAATTAAATATTTAATGTTACCCTATTTGATTAGGCGATTTATATAACAGGCAAGGCAATTATATACACAGGTTTTCAATTCTAAATGCCCTAAAAAAATGCTCCATGAGGAGCTAGAATCGTTAGAGACTTTTAGGTTTCTAGGACTTATATTTAAGATCCAATCAGATTGCTTTTGCACAGGGAGCTTTGTTATTTTTTTAAGGTATCATTGTGTCCCCTTGTTTTTGCAGTGGCCCTTGCACGTGGTGTTTTCATGTGTGGTAAGATCTTGGTCAAGGGAATTCCCATAAAGAGTCATTCCATTTCACACAATTTTGGGTTTACCCACTAGATATGCCAAAATGTCTGATAGGTGGTCGATCTCATCTCCATGACCTGGACATATATTCAAACGGGGTTCCACTAAACCGAATCTGCTTTGCGCCATAGCTAGCTATGAGTGAAGAGTAGGATGCGCATGCTCAGCTCTCTCCATTATTTTTTATTGGTAGTTCTTAATACAGTGAGGACAACTGCTTGGCTGCGTTTGTGAAAATCACAATCGAAATCAGGGATTTCATGACATACAATATCTCACAAAAGTGAATACACACTCACATTTTATTGTAATATTTTTAATATATCTTTTACTGGACAACACTGAAGATATGACTCTTTGAATACAATTTAAATTACACAGTGTACAGCTTGTATAACAATGAAATGCGGTGTACTCTCAAATAACATAATACATAGCCAGTGTCAGACTGGGTGCCTAGGGCCCACGCAGCGAGTCTGAAGTTTAGGTGCCACTTTTGCCTGTCTCCACCATCTGTACGGAGCCTCCGCCAGACCACTTCAATTATATGGAACTAGTGTGGATGATGCATCACTCTGACTGTATCGCTTGGCTTCTGAGTCTAACTCATCTAATTGCAACAGAACACTGGTGTTAAACATAAAAGGTCTAAAGATTAAATGTCTCTCGCACAGTCTCCGAATTATACAATTTATTCATAAATAAAAATATATCAAAAGCTATAACACAAAGTACTCATATAAAACCATAATAAGATGTCGTACATATTTACCAAATTAACTTTACAAAACCAAATCCCAAGCCACAATAAGTTCTCCACTAAGACCAAATACCGCCACACCTAACCACTAGTGACTGAATAAATACTGCGCAACCATGACCACATATCAACCACCACAAGTGACTGAATAATACTTACACACCATGATCACATATCACCACACATTCGTGACTGAATAATACCACACATAACATCACCCCAATGACTGAATAATACCGACAACACCATGACTACATATCATCCACCAATAATGACGATAATACTACAACAACATGTCCACATATCACTACCAAATAGTGACCGAATAATACCACCACATCTTACACCTGCACACATATAAGTGTTTATACAGTTCGTATACTTATACTGACCACAGGAGGTGAACGTTTTCTCTGATGAGTCTTCACGTTCCCTTTCTCTACATCTGTCCAGACTGCCATGATGACTTCTCCCAGCCACCACCTAGTCCTGCAATTTGGACACAATATCTTATGAATCCTCACATTACCAGCACCTTCTTTACTTTTCCCAACTCTTGGTAACAAACATCCCAGAGGTGGGAGAGGAGTGATCCGGCCATAACTTATGGAGGGCCAGACTCCTAGAGGAGTGTGGGAGAAACAGGACTAACCACCTGAAGAGTGTTCTAGTCCTGTACCACATCAAATTGTGTGGTCTGAACTCATGTAATTCAGTAATTTCATGCTTTATTGTAGTGTTTCTGCTTTTTCACCAGATTTTCCCTTTGACCTATGATGGATTTATGATAGCCACGTTTGATCCATTGTCATCAATGAATGGGGTCGCGGAGGCCGATGTCACATCGGAAGAGTTTTATTAAAGTAAAAGTCTGTTCTTTTGTGTTGTGTCAGTGTTGGGTTTTTTGTTTTTTTACCATTTGTTTCCAGGGGTTAATTAAGCATTTTTTGACAGACCCTCTGTATTATACTAGTTGCTGGTGCTTGTTGTCAGCTTTGGGTACCAGAAAAAGCACTGCTCGGCTGACAAACCAAACCCTAGTAGTTAGAGAGAACATCTTGTCAACACCTCTATTCTAACACTGGAAAAATTATGGTAAAAACACACAAAACCCTCACTGACCATTTTATAAATGAAATGTATCCAACACTCGTCTATGTAATCCAGAGTGAAACCTGTAAAATACAGAAATCACTAAGTAGCATTTTGCTGACAGCAACCTATAATACCGTAGGCAGCATGAATACTGTAATATGGCCCACAGATTAGGTAGACCCCTCCTTTTAGATAAGAGTAGTTTCCCTAACAGAGCGTTCGAGGTAGGTGGGTAGAGGTTAAGAAAGGTCCAGTTAGGGTAACATGCACGCCTAGGAGATCAGGTAAATGGGCAAGGCCCCTGGTAAGTAGGCCATAAGGTCAGGTATCTTTGCCTAGAGTAGATGGACAGGCCTTTTTTTTTTTTTGTAAGAGTCAGAGCCCAGATAAGTAGTGGATTGCCCCTATACTGCCGGCGGGCCCCTCTGCTGTGTCAATGTTCTAAACCACAGCAACAAAAGTGAGTACAATGTCTAAGGCCCTGCGCTCCACCATCTCCTATTTGAGGAAAGATGCCATAGACATAGGATTTAGGTCCTGAGAGAAATATGCCTGTGCCAGTCCAGTCACCTTTATCCTCGAATTCCTTATCAAGTCAATGGTCATCTGAGGTTGTGATTGGGGTTATTATGTTGGAATAGCTGCTCTGCTGCCCTATTTCCGAAGGGACAGATCATGCTTATGGTTCATTTTATCACGGTACGATGTTGCATTCATTGTTCCCTTAACCAAACTGTACTCCCACAACTGACAGCACTAATGCAGCCCAAACCTAGACACTTCCACCAACATGCTGTACTGTAGGCAAGACACCACATTTTTTGTGTACTCTCACCTGGCTGCCCCCCATACGCGCTTGACACCATCTGACCAAATAAGTAATTTATCTTGGTCTCATCAGACACAGAACATGTTTTTCCGTGCATTCTGTCCCTTATGTCCCCTGCTTGTCTTCCAGCAAACTTTTTGCACTCTTTCTTGTACATCATCTGTATAAGAGGCTTCTCTCTGACGACAGCCATATAGACCAATTTGATGCTGTGAGCGCGTATGGTCTGAGCACTGACAGGCTAAACCCTCACCCGTTTAACCTCTTGACATTGGCTGCAGCACGTATATTTATTTAGAAAGAACAACTCTAGGATATTGCACAGAGACATGCACTCAACTTCTTTGGTCGACCATGACGAGCGTTCTTAGAGTGGAAACCTGTCCTGTTGAACCACTGTATGTGGTCTTGGCCACTATAGCTACAGCTCATTTTCGGGTGTTTGCAATCTCTTATTGCCTAGGACCATTCATTACAGGACAGCAACAATTCCTTTTACAGACCTCAGATAGTTCTTCTCCATGAAGGTGCCATGTTGAACTTCCGGTGAACCAGTATGAAAAGCATGAGAACCAATTACACCAAATTTAACCCACCTTGCTCTCTCAGTATCACACCATGACACCTTGTAACACTAATGAATCACAGTCATTTTTGTTATTGGCAGGATGTACACTGATTTACTTTAGTGTCATATTCTTCAGTGATTTGTCCCATGAAAAGATATAATACAGTATGTTATAAAAAGTGTGAGAGTGTACTACTTATGTGTGAGATAC
>JAODAL010032289.1:35000-47153 GCA_025379985.1 Phyllomedusa bahiana
ACAAGTTTCATCTGGCAGAGAATTCCACAGTCTCACTTGCTCGAACAGTAAAGAACCCCTTACTATAGTATATGTAGAAACTTTCGTTCCTCAAGACGTAGAGATGCCCCCTTGTTCAGATACAGTCCTGGTATTAAATAAATCTTGGGAGAGATCTCTATATTTGATCTTAGATGAGTAATTTACAACATATTTATATATTTTACCCCCGAAGACAGTCTTTCTCTAAACTAAATACCCTAATCTTGCTAATCTTTCTGTATTTTAGTCCACCCAGTCCTTTTATAATTTTTGTTGATCACCGCTGTTAGTACCTGTACCTAGCTCTATAATGTCTTATCTGTGCACTGTGCCCAAAACTGTACACAATATTTCCATGTGTGGCTGACCAGTGCTTGTATAATTGCGGGTGACAATAATGTCTACAACATGTGCATCTATGAGCCCCCTTTTAATGCAGCCCCATGATCCTATTTTGCCTAGGCAGCTGCTGTCTGACACTGGCGTGCGCTACAATCTTAGATTTTACTGTCCACGCAGTGGATTCCCACAAGTCCTTCTCCAGTGTCACTTTTACCCAGCCTTTTTCCATTCTTCTAACATGTAATCATGTAATGGATTTTTCCTTCCCATGTGCATAACCTGCATTTGTGTGTATTTAAACTTCATCTAGCATTTTCTCTGCCAGGCCTCCAACTTATCCAGATCCCTTTGTACATAAGACATTATACTATATTGTGATTGTTTACTTTACAGAGCTTAGTATCGTCTCAAAGATCGCATATTTCTACTGTGCAATCCATGTGTAAGATTCATTAATGGAAAATTCTAAAGAGGATAAGGTGCCCAATACTGACCCTTGTGGTAACCTCCACTATAACAGGGATCCAGTCTGGGTATGACACCTTAATTACCACCCTTTTGTTTTTCTATCTCTGAGTCCAGTTGCTACCCACTTGCACACATTTTATCCCCATTCCAAAACAATTCTCATTTACATAAGCACCTTTAATGTGGCCCTGTATCAAATGCTTTTAAGAAAAATCTAGAATATAGTGACATCAGTGCCTCCACCTCGATCCAGTCTAGAACTAACTTCCTTCCTTCATAAACCCATGCTGGAACGGTGTATACATTTATTTTCAGTGAGATAGTCCAGGATGGCATCTCTTAGAAAACCCTCAAACATTTTACCTAGAACAGAGGTTAAACTTACCGGCCTATAGTTTCCAGGATCACTTCTTGACCCCTTTTTGAATATTGGCACCACATTTGCTATGCACCGATCCTTTGGAACATACCCCGTTATTAGACAGTCCATAAATATTAAGAATAGGGGGTCTATCTATGACATTACTTAACTCCCGTAGAACACGTGGGTGTATACCATCAGGACCTGGGGATTTGTCTATTTTAATCTTCTTAAGACGGAGCTGCACTTCTTCCTGGGTTACACAAGAAACATTTAAGTTGTTTACCTCATCCCTCGGATCATCAACATATTTGGGGGTTACTTTGGGGTTAGTTTTACTTTCTATGGCAATATGTCTCTCTGTCTCCAGCTTAGCTGCCTTTATCACTATTTTACATATTTTATTTTTTTCCTTATAGCTTTTTAGTGCCTCTTCACTGTCCTCTGGTTTTAGTAGTTGAAAAGCTTTCTGTTTGTTTTTTATTGCCTTCTTTACATTTCTGTTGACTACTGCAACTCCTTGCTTATCGGTCTCCCTCTCTGCAAACTCTTCCCTCTCCAATCTGTCCAGAATGCAGCAGCCAGGCTTGTCTTTCTCTCCAGCCGCTATACTGATGCCTCTACCCTGTGTCAGTCACTGCACTGGTTGCCCATCCAGTGCAGGATACAGTATAAACTCAGCACTCTCACCCATAAAGCTCTCCACAGCGCTGCTCCTCCCTACATCTCCTCCCTAGTCTCTGTCTACCGCCCTACCCGTACTCTCCGCTCTGCTGATGATATCAGACTACATTCCTCAATCATCCGAACCTCCCATGCCCGCCTACAAGATTTCACACATGCGCCACCAATTCTCTGGAATATGCTACCGCGGGCGATCAGGCACATTCACAACCCTCACAGTTTTAAGAGGGCCCTGAAAATACATCTTCTCGGTCTGGCCCACCAAGATCCCTAACTGTTATCACACACATCTGTCACTCCTGCACTTGGGCACTCACAGGCACTTATCTGTATATAGATGTACAGTCTGGGTGGCAGGTTCATCCATTTTTCATGTAAACCACCCCCTATTTATGAAACATGGCCGGACCATTGTAAACTTGGCCCTTCTTACCGTATGTTTCACCCATACACCCAAATAGATTGTAAGCTCTCACGAGCAGGGCCCTCACACCTTGTGTCTCATTTGTAAGTACTTTTAATGTGTAATGACTGTATGTTTACCCTTGCATTTGTAAAGTGCTACGGAATATGTTGGCGCTATAGAAATAAAGATTATTGTTGGGTTTTTTCTGTTTCTAATTATTTTATTACCATAATGAAAGTACCTCTCACAGTGGGTGCTTAGATGTTTTTAAAAGTTTAGGTTATGGAACATGATCTGAATATATAAAAGAGTTTGAGTGAGTTAATGCCTGATTGGATCCACACAGGGAAGTGTAAGAGAGGGTTCACTCAACATAAAGTGAATGTGTTCTGACTATATAAGAGTTTGAGTGAATTAATACCTTCTTGAATTCACACAGGGAAGTATAAGGGACCGTTTACATTGCACAGAACAAATACCGGTTGGTTTATCCATAGAGGTCCGTTTTTAAAGTTTTCACCCGGTTTGCAGATTGTTTTCGAAACCGAAAACCGTCTGAAAAACCAGATGGAAACCAATGTCGTGAGGACAAGCCCTAAGAGAGTGTTACAACAATATAAAGTATCCTAGGTGAGGTCTATTGTCACAATATGTATCCAGCCCCCAGTGACCATATAGTTAATGCAAAGAATTAGAAGTAAAGGCGGCACTCACCATTAGCGTAAAACTTCTTTAATCCAACATAAGCAGCATAAAATCTTGGATGGGTGGCAACAAGAACGCCAATGACTGTTTCACGCTATGCAGCACTTTGTCAAGGCCATGTAGTTAACCTAAACGCTAAGCAGTTCCTATATGGAATAAAGTGTGGCTTGGGGAGTTGGAGCTTTTAATAGAGTGGATTTTATATTATTCTTCTATTATTGTTCTATGTGAATGCAGCCTTAATTCTCCCTGTTGTGCCATAAGTAGAAGGCTTGGTCAATTAAATTTGCAATATTATAGGATTGGAAATACGGTAAAGTCATACCACTCACTTCCATAGAGTGTAAAAGGATTTCCTCTTTCATCCATTCCAAATAAAATTGCTGAGCAGAGTTTGATATTTGTATTAGGTGGCTACAGGAATCGGGTACGGGATACATCTACAAATATATATACATTTGGGGAGAAGGATCAGTTGGAAAATGTTAATTTTGCCTAACCAAGACGAAGAAAGAAGTTTTGATGTTTTTTTTTGGTTTCTAGTGATGAGAATAAAGAGTCATAGTTTGCCTTAACGGTCTTATGTGGGGAAGTTGAGATTTTTATGCCTAGATGATCTATGACTTCTTCCTTCCAGGTAAAACTAAATTTTTCAAGGCATGACTTTTGAGAGTTTTGGTTAATTAGGAGCATTAGGGAAAACTTTGGTGTGTTTAATTTATAGAAGGAAAGCTTGGAAAATACATCTAATGAGTCCCTGATATTAGATAATGAGGTATTGAGAGATGAACGTAGTAATAATACACCATCTGTGAATAGACTTATTTTATTATCTTTATGATTACCTCGGATACCTTCTATATGGAGTTACATCTAATATACTCAGCCAGGAGTTCCATACAAAGAACAAGTATAGGTGGGGACAAATGTATTAGGAGCCTAATGCAGAGGTAATAAATCCCTATAAGCCAAAGTTTTCAAGAACTATGTTCAAATATTGCTAACTTCCACTGTCAAATGCTTTTTCTGTGTTAAAAAAAGAAGGATGTAGTTAAGGGAGCAATCTGAACTAGGCCTAAGACCCTTCTAACTGCGTCCCTGGCTTGCCGACCCGGAACAAAACCTACCTAAATCGGGGGGGGGGGGGGGGGGGGGGGGGGGGGGGGGGGGGGGATTAGTGAAGGAATGATCTTGTTAATACATAGGGCCAACATTTTGGTAAATAACTTATTAGTGTTACGTAATGAAATGGGGCGGTAGTTGGCCACATTTTTGATTTACCAGGTTTAGGAATCATTACTACTGTATGTTAGCAGCTAATAGATCTGCTAGAGGATTGAACGTGGAAGCTATATCGTTATAGATAGTGATGAGCGATTACGTTGACTATCGTCATCGGGTCGATAGTCGATATCGTCAATTATCAAGAGGATTTCCGATAGTCGATAATAGATTATCGCCGATGACAATAAAAGTCTATGGGAGAGGAACAACACCTTCATTCTTACACCCAAACAGGGCTGGAGAAGCTGGAATTAACATCCACAACAGTAAACTGGATACGTTCTACATCTTAGGCAACACACTTAGGTTATAAAAGCCACAGAAAAAAAAAGGCACACACCATTCACTATCCCTGTCTTGTACCACAGCATGACCCTTAAACCTGCATGACCCACAAATTAAAAAGTGCCAGAAGGCAGTATGATTTGAACCATCATTTTACTTGAACTGGACATTGACTTTACCTGTCCTGCAACGCAGCATGACCCTTAAACCTATCTGACCCACAGATTAAAAAAGTGCCGGAAAAAGGAGTCTTTCAACCACCATTTTAGTTTCTCTGGACATAGACTATACCTGTTCTGTACCACAGTATGACCATTAAATCTGTCTGACCCAAAGATTTAAAAACTGCCGGAAAAAGGAGTCTTTCAACCACCATTTTAGTTGAACTGGACATTGACTATACCTGTCCTGGGCCACAGCAGGACCCCAAAACCCGCATGACCCACATGGCGATGATGATAACGACATTTGTGGCCGTGACTGGGAGGACGAGGAGGTAAGACTGCTGGATGCAGGTTGCATTAACCACTGAAGAACAGATTGGCGACGCTGTTTGTTACTGAGATTCACAGGGCCCTTATCCAGCGATGACAGGGCCTGACGGTCCTGCAACCGAGACGATCCGCTGGCATGCGTGTTGTCGCCAGCACTGGAAGGAGCACCTTCTCTCGTACCTCTACCTCCATGTTCTACCCCGCTCTTTGCTCGCTTACCACCTGCATTTCTCTCCAGGTTCAGAAAGATAAAAATTTAAGAAGGTATGGAAGAGTTTTTGAAAGTCTCTTATTAAAAGACAGCAAATCACAGCTATTCTTAAATCCCTCTAATTTCCTACAGCCAACTAGGATTAGAAACTGAAATGTTTTCTTGCGAATACCTGTGAAATGCGGTCTGGGGAAGAACCGTAATACAAAATCAACAGTGTTCTTCCTTCAGTCCCAGGGATTTACAACTGCCCAGTAGGACTAGGAATTGATAGTTTTCAACAAAATATCATACAAGTGCGCCAAACTGAGATTCAACGAGCGCAATAAAAGTATTCAGAAGTTATACAGATGAGAATTTGCGTTTTTTTGCAGCAATGACAAAATGAGAACAGTTGCTAGAAAATTATTCTATCAGAATTGTCGTACAACGTGGCTATTTGAAAAACTAGGGCCGCACCACGTGCAATACAGCTATTTAAAAATTATACGGATAACAAACGGTGGTTTTTGCACCAATGAAATACACCAACAGTAACTACAAAATTTCTGTATTCAAATTTCAGTACAAGGTGGCTCTATGAACAAAACTGGGTGGCACCAAAGTAAAAAAAACATCTATTTGAAATGTATACGGATAATAAAAGGTGGTTTTTGCACCTATGAAATACTCCTGCAATTACTAACAAATTTCTGTATGGTAATATCCTTACAAGATGGGTCTTTTAACAAAAATGGCCTGCGGCAAAGGGAACTAAAGGGAACTAAATCTAATTAAATTGTGTACGGATAATAAAACGTGGTTTTTGCACCTATAAATACACCTGCGGTGACTAGAAACGTTCTGTATCCTATTGTAAGTAAAAAATGGGTCTTTGAACAAAGCTGGGCTGCGCCAAAGTGAAAAAACACGTAATTAAATTGTGTACGGATAATAAAGCGTGGTTTTTGCACCTATAAATACACCTGCGGTGACTAGGAAAGTTCTGTATCCTATTGTAAGAACAAAGTGGGTCTTTGAACAAAACTGAGCTGTGCCAAAGTGAAAAAAAAAAACCTAATTAAGTTGTGTACAGATAATAAAATAATAATATAAGTACAGGCTGCACAAAATACATGCTAATATTTCACCAAAAACTGTTAATAAAAACCCATTTCAATGCAGGGTCAAAGCAGAGTCTGGGCTGCACAATTATCCACTCTCCTTTCAAAAGCCCATCTGCCTGCCAGCCTGTCTGTCTGTGTTCGCCAGCAAAACCCCCCCCCCCCCCCGGCCCCACCTCCCCCCCCCTCCACGGCAGTACAGCGCTAGACTGCCTTTAAAATTCTCATCCTAAGTAACTAAAAACTGAAAATCTCTAATCTAACTAAGTTCTAATGTCCACAGCTAAAAGCATAGTTGTCTGTGTGAACAAAGAGAACAGTTTCAATGAGCTGTTTTGAGAGAGACCGAGCACACGTCCTGCTCTTATGACACACACTGATCATGAACAGGAAGGGCTGTTCTATGTAAAACGAGGTCATGTGATTTTTCCAGCCAATCACAACCATACACATCCCAGTCATGACGTTGCACACCCAGCTCACCCTGCTCTATTCTCTAAGCTGATTTGCTGGCCGCAAAAATGACAGGAAGCGCCGAAAATGGCGCAATATTAACAGATTAGGCTCAGAGTTTAATCTAAATTATCGCGTGATCTAAGAAATCCGATCAACATAAAAACTGTGCCGATTTCAACTTCGTCTATAATAATCGCTCAACACGAGTTATAGAGACTACATAGGTGGGGATTTAACAAAATCACTGAAGATTTGATAATATACATTAGAAAGGTCAAGGGGCTTTATTTTTTTTGGCTTTCTGAATAAATAGATGGGCCTCTTTAATGGAAATAGGATCATTAAATAGGGAGAACTAAGAAGCAGAAATCTTAAAGAGGTTTAGGGCATTTAAAAAAGTTTGAATATCATTTTTTGAAGGGGGACAGGATTTTCGCTGTTTTTCAAATTAAGAAGTTTGGCATAGAAATCAGCAAACGCATCTGCTATGTCTCTGGGATTGTGAAGTGTCTGATCCTTAGTCCCTTGCAAGGAAGTAATTTTAGTTCTAGCCTGGAAAGTTTTTACCTGGTCAGTAAGAAGTTTTCCAGGTCTGTTGCATAGCATATAAAATCACTATTTCAGTTCAGACAAAATTAATTCAACATTGGTAAGGTAGAGGGTTCAGAGAGAATGCTGTAACTCCTTCAGTTGTTGTCTGATTATGTTATGTAACCAAAGGTAGCCGCAAAATTTGGAAAAAAGTAAAAATTAGCAAAAAAAAATGGAAAAGCACGTATGATTTTTTTATGCTTCACAAACACCTGCTACTTGGTGTTGCTCTATCACATAAAATATCAATAAAATACATTTAAGTTTGTGACTGTACATTTAAAAATTAAGAACAGTTCAAGGGGTATCAATACTTTTGCAACCTGCTATATTATTATTAATAACAATAATAAGAATAAAAAACACTAAAACAATTTGTAGAAACTATATTTGAAGCTCTAACTCCATGAAAATTCCCCTAAATAGGGAATGCTATATTAAAATAGCAGAACAAACTTCCTGGGGCAGGAAGTAGTAAGACAGAAAACATGGCGGTTATGGAAGCCTTCACAAGGCTTCCAGCTGCCATGTTCCCTGATTGGAAGCTCGATCGAAGTGAGGAAAGGTGCGCAGTGCTGCGATCCCTCTACACAGTTCCTTAACACCCCCAAGACGTAACCATACATCCAGGAGGGTTAAGGAGTTAAAATTAGTAGAATCTAAAACAAATTTTACATTAAATAACCCACTGATGATGTTGTTCAGATTTTTACATTTTTAATTTTTACTACATTAAATTTGTAATTTATTTTTGCTGCTCTAACCCTTTATTCTACATACAGCAAGAGCCAGCACACCACAGGTCTTGCTGGGAACTGTGGTCCACCAAGCAAGATCACTACCATAGTTTCTATTCACTGACATGCTAATGACTTATTTCCAGCCTATCTATAGCCTTTATACATGTTCGGAGCATTACTATTGCGCCTAAGTTCCATAATGCGGCAAACACACAGACGAGGCGTGTCAAACTTTAGACACCATATAATAACACTTATAATCACACAAAAACACTTTCATACATTCAGGCGCATTATACACTGAAAATGAGACGCGATAATTCACTTCGAAGCACCCTACTTCATACATGACTCCCTAGCTGCACTGTTTTGTTTCTTGCATTTTAGCACCATTTCTTGTGAATGAAGAGAAATGCAAATCAGTTTATTGGCATAAAAAAGATTGATGTTATAACTGCTTAAAAAGCTTAAATGGAAAATTGCTAAACATTAAGTAGTAAGAGACTAAACAGTGCAGTAATACATTTTAGCTGGCTTTAAATTCACGGCCGCTGTTAAGATAGTACAAGCAGTACTGCTGTATGGGGCCCGGACAGTCTGTGAAGCAAGGGGGGCCCTCCGCCGCTGGCAGGTACCGTCCACTTATTTCACAGTAATGGTAGAGAGAACAGACCGCATGATGTGTGTGCAGTGCCTGCGCTTCTGTGTATGGCTGGGGAACGGCGCTGCTGAGGGAGGACCCGTGCAGCAGGTCCAGTCACAGCTGCGCTGAATAGCATGCACAGAGCGTTATCTACTTACTCCTCCTGCATGCTGTGACCGGAGCAGCCAGGCCCTCCTCTCTCACTGCCGGCGGAAAGCTAATTAAATCAGTGAGGCAGCACCAAGTGGGCGGAGCTTCACTGACTCTAATTGCCCTGCTTCCCGCTGTTGGCTAGAAGTGGCATGGATAGAGAGAGAAGCGCTTGGCAATGGTTACAGCGCAGGAGAAGTAAGTGGATAACTAAGTGTAGCTGTAAGTGGGAGCGTGGGTTCCCTCTCAACAGTGACCCCTGGCCACATGAGGGGGGGCACCGCCTATTGGCCACCCGCCTGCCTGCCTGGCTACCTTCCTAATTACCTGCACAGCTACCTACCTAACTGCCCGTCCGCCTGGCTACCTAGCCTGGCTACCTACCTAAATAACTACCTGTCTGCCTGACTACTAACCTGGCTATCTACCTAACTACCCACCCACCAGACTACCTAGCCTGGCTACCTACCTAACTACCCGACTATCTGGCTACCTACCTCACTGATCGTTCACCTGGCTACCTAGCTAATTACCCACCCCCCTGCTATCTCCCTAACTACCCGCCCGCCTGGCTACCTAGCCCGGCTACCTACACACCCGCCCACCTGGCTACCTACCTACCCGCCTGGCTACCTAGTCTTGCTACATACCTACCCTCCCACCTGGCTACTTAGCCTGGCTACCTACCTACCTACCTCCCTGGCTACCAACCCACCTCCCTCTCTTTCTACCCAACTGCTACCTCCCTGGCTACCCGACTACCTACTACCCACCTACCTCACTAGTTACCTGTCTAGCTACTACCCACCTACCTCTCTGGCTACCTGACTGACTACCTCCCTGGTTACCCAACTGGCTACCTCCCTGGCTACCTGACTACCTACTACCCACATACCTCCCTGGCTACCTGCCCACTAACCGGCTACCTACCTATGGGGGGGGGGGGGCTATATACCTAACTACCAGGGCATCAAGGGGGAATTATTACGCTGTGGGGCACTATGGATGAGGAGTTGTTAGCTGGGGGGGCACAGGTAGGAAGATGATATAAGAAAGTGAAGAGTCTCAGGTGTTTGTGTTGTGAATTCTGCAGGGATGGGTCATAGCCGGGAGAGTTCATCATTGTGGTCTGGAGCAGACTGAGAAGAAAAGGGAATGTGAACGACTCATCAGACGAGACGTCACCTGTGAGTCACTAAATGTATCTGCACTGTGTACACTTGTATCTACCACTATATGGTCACTATAAGGCAGTAATATTGGTCTTATTGTAATGAATTATATTCAGTGACAGTATGATGGTATTATTTAGCATCTTTATGGTGGAGATATGTGGTGATGTTGCGGTATTATATAGTCTTTGTATATTGTTGTTTGTCAATATTGGTCTGGGTATACTGGTTTGATCAGTAACATGATAGTGGTGATCATCTGGCGGTATTTGCTGTCCCTTTTATATGTACTGACTAGTGTTGATCGAACTGTTCTAGAAAAGTTAAGTTCTAGTAAAACTTCTCGAATTTTTAGAACTCGAACCGAACATTTTACTGTTCGTTCAAGTAAAGTTCTAGTTCAACATACCATTTTCAGTTTCATTTTCAGCAGCTTTCTGCACTTTTGGTGGCTATCCAATCAGTTCAGAGCACAGAGAAGTGACAAAAATGTCATCGCTGAGGTGTAGGGCTCTCATTGGCTGCTAAAATCACATGACCATGTTAAATATAATTCATTGTTTTGCCTTGTGAATTAATAATGCATAAATGCCGTATCGTTTCAACTGCACACGTTGCAACTTAGCCCGTCAGGAGTACCTTGCATAGACTCCCCAATAGCTACTACAAACACACACCAGGGCTGTTTAGATAATAGACATTCCTTTACTTCATAATTTATAACAGGTGCATAGCATAGTTCAATGGACGAACACCTTAGGCAATGTAAACACAATGATAACGTGGCAGTACTTAGCTGATATTTTCTCCATTCATTACGGAAAGTTATTGTCCAAATAAAGACATGAAGAGCTGATAGTGGTGGAGTGCAGCATTTTTTTTTTTTCTGGAGGCAGGGCAGCAGGTGTTGCTGGGGGTGGGGCGATGGAGTTATTGAGGGTGGGGTTTGAGGGGAGGAGGAAGGTCCCAGACGCATCAGCTGTATGGGACCCTGAAATTTCTGTTGGCGGTCCTGTTTAAATTACATACTTTTTTTAGGACAAAAATGCATCACAGAATGTTTTTTTTTTTTTTTTAAATAGGACAAAAAAAAGGCGAAGTGAATACACAAAAGGTGAGATGGAAAACAGAACATTTTTGCTTTAAGGGGTTGGATAATCCCAATAAGGTTTAAAGGGGCCCGTTCAATGATAATTTTATTAAACAATAATGCAGGAACAGTAGGAATCTTTAGGAGAACCCTTCAGTAAGTGTTCAGTTCCTCTATAGCACACCTACTGAGAAATAAAGTACTTGAATTATTCAACTCTTTTTAAAATCAATGAGCTGTCCTTGCAATAAAGAAATATGCTGTGTCCTCCTAAACAACAAGTTTACTCTTAGGTTATGGATACACTGCATCGGACAAAAAACGTCCGAAAGTGGACTTTTTTTCACCGATGCAGGACCGCGGTTTTTGTCACCTTTTACACAAAAAATGTGGTCCCTTCTCATTTTTATGACATCGCCCATACAATTGTATTGTATGGGAAGACGCAGAGAAAACTAAAAGCGCCAGCGTTTTATACAACATGTTGTATAATACGTTGGCTTTAAAAGACGATCATAGAAAAGACGAGCTGTTGAGACTACAGCTCGTCTTTTCTATTGTAGTCTATGGGGCCGCACGAACAATTATATTTTCAGCACTTTTAAAATCCTAAAATTGCCGAAAATAATAGTATCTGCTCTTTGCTTCAATCGAGCAAATGAAATGCACTGGACGAGCCTATAGGACTTTTACAAGTGTCTTATAGAACAGGATGTGCAATGCTTTGACATGATGATTTAGTATTAAATAATAAAAATAATAAAAAAATAAAAGAACTGGGTTGACCGCAATACCCAGAAAGATTAACAAGATTAAGGGTTTTTTAGTTTAGAGAAAAGACGCTCGGGGGACTAAATAAACATGTTTTTAAAAACAAAAGGTCAAATGAATCTCTCCCAAGTTTATTTTTACCCAGGACGTATCTAGACAAAGGGGGGACCCTTCGA